>JAOBAT010145551.1:0-11192 GCA_026413305.1 Hydrozoanthus tunicans
CCCACCCCCTTTCTTTGTATCTTTACATTAGAGGCTTTGAAATCTGGTTAAAATCATTTCAGACTAGTGATTTGTGTGATTGAAAGAACATTTAAGGGCTAAATGTAGTGTCAGAGCAAAGATTTCACTGAAAACTAAAATACTGTAATTTATTAAACAAGAAATAATTATATTTATACATTTTGTTTAAAGCTGATTTCATCACAAAACTAAAAAATGAACAGTGTTCAATACAGTAAGTCAAACATGTCATCTCTTACCAAATCCTTGTCAATCAGACCAAATAATTTTCCATTGTCAATAAAGCTGGTGAAATTTTTGATGTAGCTAAGCAAGCCATACATCTGAAAAATGAATCATTAAAACTTTTGAGCCTTTAAAATATTATCTTAGTTCAAAGATGTATAACTATTCATATCATTTGCTGATTGGGAGGTCCAAATTGTAAAAATATTGTAACTATGATTTCTTGATGTGGACCCTATGCCTGCAGGAAAAAAAATTTAAAATTAATTTTCCCTTTAGGATTTCTGTACTTACTTGTACAGTGCAGTTTGCAGGAAAGGTATCACAGCACTTTGCAAATATAAATTATATCAACTGCCAATTCCAAAGAACCCTTTCTAACATCACCACCCAAATTATCTTTATCTTCTTGGCACACAGCTGGATTTCCAAGTTTCAGCATGCATGGAATTCATTTAATCCAAACATTCTTGGACATTACTTACTTGTAAAATAATGGATCATTTTGTAAAATAACAACTTTTTTGTCTAAAAACAGCTTTGAAAACATCATTACAAGCAGCCTTTAGATAATGTAGCTTCAAACTCACAAACATTTGAACTATATTCAAAATACTGTAGGTGACATATCTGAATTATCAATAACATTATGCAAAAGAAACAACTTCTAATTTATTAAAATGTTTTTAAACTTGGATCTATATAATGTTATATAAACTTGTGTCAAAATATTAATTTAAGAGGATATGTTCTCACTGCATGCAGCGCGATTAAAAATGATTGGGGCAACATTCTACCCCAGCCAACTTGTTAAAAAACCTTCAACTTAGCAACCTATTTCTGTAAGTCCAAAAAGAAATATTAAATACACTTCAATATCACAAAAAAGTAGTGCAAGTGGTGCAACATTATACGTCAGTTTCACTTACTGCTTTTCCATATTTAGCAGCTAAATCATTATATCTCTGCCGGGGAGAGATGTCCAAATTTATCACTTCCCATTCAACCTTAGTTCTGAAATTAGAAAATAACATCAAGTAGCTATGGAATAGTTGATCTTAGGGGGCACATTGTTATTTGTATACAGTTAGTATGTTTTGTTCATAACAAGAGTCTTTGTATACACATCAGCCTTTGCACACACAAAGTATAACTAAGTAGTTACAATATTAAGTACCTGTATAAATTTTAATCATTTGCAACTAAAGAGAAAAGGATAAATCTTAATGGAAGTGTTTCAATCCTATCTGATAAACCTTTCCTTTCAAGTTACGATGAATTATGTGAGTTTATGTAGAAATTTGTGAATTACATGGCATTGTGCGATTTAGGTGAATAATTATGCCGGATTCACACCTTAGCATAATACAGAGGCCCTGCATTATAATTTCAAAATTGACCTCATACTGAAATGTACTGACAAAGTGTTGACAAAGCTAATACTAAATAAAATTATATATTACTAGAAGTAATCAGAGATTAATGAAGTGTGTTCGAAATATTCACTTCCACACTCGAAGAAAACCACAATGCAATACTTCTAATCTGCTCTTGAAAAGAAAAACAACACGGCATTACTTTCAATCTCAATCTGCCCAAACAACTCCATGATCAATAAATACTTCCAATCTGCTCATATAACTCGAAGAACAAAAAAAAAACACAAGGCAATGCACATGATGCCATAGTTATAAATTTCAAAATGGCACAGATTTGGAACAAAATCAAATCAAAAACGGTGACGACCAAATCTTGCTTGCTTGTACAGCTTGGTAACTGCACAAATGACCACAGGCCACCCGACTCTGTGAGATTAGGATTGCATTCTTCTTTTGTCGAATGCAATATAAGCAGAAAACATCACAAAACTGGTTTGTCTCAAGTTAGCTCTGGCCGGTAAATTGGTCACTTACTTGGCTTCGGGTGGATAGGCACTGCTTTCGCAGTCTTGCTCATCAAACTAAAAAACAAAACGAGTTTATTCTACCAAAAGTGTACCAAATTTAATAAAATCTAAATTCAATCTGTAAACCATTTTATAATTTCCACTATTTTCTGTTAGCATGCAATGAAGTAGTTCAAAATCTTGCAAATGCAAGTTCATTGTGACCATAATTATCATCAATCATAATTGGGCATACAAAGTGAAAAAATTTATCCATAACCTTTTCATGTATTTAAACCAAGTATATCTCAAGGTAAACCCAATAGTCATCAATTTCCAAGTTTGGCTTATATTCATCCAAAGATTATGGATTGGCACCAATTGCGACTTCCCCAGTATAAAATTTAAAATAAATGCTAATATCCCATTAGAACCATAAAAAATGTTGAAAAATTTTTTTAACCACTACTCCTCATTTAGAAAGGTCTGTTCAGTGAAGTAAAATTTCTTACTTTATACATGCACTTTACGACTTAAAGCATGCCAATTTGTATTAATTTTAAGAAACTAATAGTGATTACTGATTTTATACCAGTGGTTGTTGCTTTTAAGCAGGTTCAAGACAAGAAAGCAAAAGAAAAAAAGGACATAGACAAAGAAAAATGGTTTCCCAACCAGTCCTTATACAATGTATCAACTATAGTCTTAAGAATGAATACGCTACCTTTGTCAAAACTCCTTTAAGAACATCTAAAAACAACTTTGCAGGAGGAAGTTTCCTCGTTTCCCTTTTTATCTGAAAAACAAAAAAAAAACAAAATAGACACTAAAACATATCACAACCTTCCAGAAAATCCATTGTGTGACTGTTAAGATTTCTGGGGGGAGGGGAGGAGGTTACACTAGGGTAAAAGGAAAGAGATTGTTCTTTGAAATTGAAGGGTCTAAAGCAAAAATGAGATTAACTGACTTTTGATGGAGTTGCAATATCTCCCTACATTACCCCTATTATCTCTTCATAACAATAAGGAGAATTTAGTATTTCATACAAAATCATTACATCGTTTTTGCACTAGACCCTTTAGTTGTGAGAAAATACCATAAAAACATTTTCAACCCCCAAAAATATGTCATAATTCATCAAATAGCACAGAAAAAAAACATGCTCATTTTTTACACCCCTAGAAATTACTGTTTTTCTAAATACTGAGCACCCCTATTATACCAAAAGAGGGAGTAAAGAATTGAAGTACCCCCCCCCTCAGATGGGGTTAAGATGCAGAACAAAAACTGGACCAAGATAAATCTTACTGACTCATTTAATTTGTTGATGCTACACCCAAAAACCTTCAACTTCTGTTCTTAAGACCCTGTAAACACCAATCCAGTTATTTTTGAAACTTCATAATTTTTATAATTTTATGTACATTTATGTGGACAGGGTCTTGATTGAAAGCAAAGTTGTCCACACCAGGGTTTTTCCTACCATTTTAAATCAGCTAGTTTTCATGTCAGCCTGGAACCAATTTCGCAACGCCAGTGGATTAGAACATATCCAGTTTAGGTTGTCCTCAAGAACCCGCAAATTGGTGGTTTAAAAAAAATCTACTCCAGAGTCTGGTCGGTTTCAAAAAGATATGGTTTTGGCACGCAGATTCTCTGGTTTCATGAGGACAGGAGGCTGATTTGCATGGGAATACAAAAGTGGACAGGGTCTGTGTTCAATTGCAATGCCCCACTATATATAATTAATAGTGAAAATGTTCTATTGATAATTTGGGCTTCTTGTCTATCTTGATTACCAAACATCTCATCCCTGGCTGTAAGCAAGGAAGTTATAGAAAACAAATGCAGCTACTAAGCAATTCGGAAAAATGCTTGATGAAACTGAAAGCATAATTATAAACTTTCCTGCTATCCAAAATTCGCCGAATTCCTTATTTTCAAACGGAATTCAAGTGAAACTCTAAGTAGTTATCAGTAATTAAACCTTAAATTATAAGATATCATTTACGATTTGACATCAATTTTAACATAAACGTAGATCAAAACATAATTAATAAACTAAACCAGGAAATAACTGGGAGGAATATGCAGTGTATCGAAAATGCACAAAACTTCTCGAGACTATGTTTGAACAGCAGAAAATACTCACCACAGCGCCGTAAGAAAATCCAAAGCAGCAAATGAATACACAGAAAAGCGTAGACACGAATCCTGTCTTCATTTTCAGCCTAGAGAAACATCCACACTTCCCAAAGCTGCAGAGATGTCATGAAAAAGAAAGTTGATTTATCAGGCACAACACGAGATTGTCACATTCTGCTCATGTGATGCGCCATGACCGGGGAGAGCCTGGAAACAAGTCATTCCCTCATCACGCCCACCACTTTCCCCCACAGGGACGAGGAAGATATAGGATATACTTCAAAAACACTTCCGAGAAATCGATCCTTATTAACTGCGTTTTATCAAAGCTCCCAACTTTTTCATCAAACATACTCTTTTCTTTATAAAAACCTTTTTATAAGAACCGGGGGTAGAAGCGGAGTTTGCCGTTTGATCATTCAAAAAGATCTATTATTTCTACGTTTTTTAACGTTGTTAGGGAAAAGGTCGAAACAGCGGTACTTCCTAGGAACCCAATTTAGGGGGTGGGGTATTATGTGCCACCACCCACCACCTTTTTTCAAAATTGCTGAATTTCTGGAGCAAATATCATGTTCAATAAAATAGATATTGATAAAGTGCTCGCACCAACGCCTTCTTTGTGAAGAGAGAAGTCCATAATACAATAACAACCAATACCCCTAAATCAGGTTTTGAGAAGTTGAGCTCTGAAAACGTGGGGAGGGGTGGGGTAGTGGGTATGTACCGCCACCCACCACCTCCCCCGACAAAATTGGGTTCCTTAAAAATACCATTGTTGTGACTTCTTCCCTTAGCAACAGATGGTTTTTCCTTTCAGAGTTTTCCGAAGGATAAAATTGTGCAAAATGTAAAAAGGTTGAGATATCCTGCTTCAGGTTAAAGAAACGGTTGTGATGTGATACTTGTCCATTTCCACAACCTTTGAAGAGTTTTAAGATTTCATTTTCTGAAAGACGAAGAAATTTATAACGCTATATTTTTTTCCAAATAACCTTTTTTGTTTACCCAATTCGGATCACGTGATTGACCAGGCACACACACACACACACACACACACTAGCGGGACCAATAGAAAAAGGCAGTACAAGTATTGGATGCTTTATTTATCTTACATATTTTTTTTGCCAGTGCGACACAGCAACAATACAAGAAAACTACACAACAATACAAAAGTGGCAGAACAACTGCAACATCCGAAAGGCCAATTACTCTGGACCCAGAAAATATAAAGAACTAAAAGTTAGAAGCAATACGTAGGAGATTTCATCAGGTGGAGCATTTGATTGTAGGACTTGCCGACTGACTACCAGGTGCGGCGATCGTCAAACTCAAACGTCAGTGTAACAGCGGGAAGGTGAGGACTATTGAGTTAAGTGGGCAGGTTAAAAGTATTTAGGTCCCATAAGTCTCCGACCAGACCAGCGTTCAAAAACTGTCAAAAAAATTCAGCGTTTTAAAGCAATAGAAATGCAAAACGCAGCCTGAAATAAGCCTGAAATACTGCGGAAGGAAATCAAAAGCCTCGGACGAGTTAAAAAAGATGCTGTTCGCTGTTTTGATTTCAAAAGATACAAAAACACTTACAAAGATATCGAGTTCTACACTGACTTTGATATATACAGCATGCTTCATCTTCTTTTAAGTTTTGCATATAGATTATCGTCTTCTGTCAAATAAATTCCTTCACATTTAATAATTGACTTTTCTTCATGTTCAATTCTATCTCTAATTCCTTTACGCACCCCGTGTAACGCTCCCAGAAGCCATTGCGAAACATCACTCGACCCGGGCTGCCACTCGTTCTAAAGTGGCCTATTGATAACGAAACATTAAGTAAATTGCTGTCGAGCGAGGCTGACGATTCTTTTTCGTTAACTCGTAATGATTTTTTATTACTGACTACTTACTTTGGGGCCTTTTTAATTTTTGGCCTTTGGTTTGGTGTTTACAGACAGAGTTTTTTGTTGTTACGTTGTTGTCTGCAAACCAGCACACGGATATACAGAAGTTTTCCAGATCAGAGATCTTTCCTCTCTGTAAAGAACTCATATACATACTGTCGCCAACTAACAAGATACAGTCAATGTTTCTTGCAGTGCAATGGGAAACTGAGGAACCAAGATTATCGAACAATAAAGCAATCAAAGACGTGAAACTGCATAGTCGTCATTCCTCTTGTCAAATAGCTGAATCGTTCGTCGCCCTGATGAATAGTTCCGCAAGCGAACATTTTTCCTTCCGACATTTATAACACAAATACAAGTATATTCAAAACTTGTTTTATTTTGTATTTTCTTCTCTTTCACAAACATAGGTCGGCAACGCGAAGGCAAAATAGAGAACGCACACGGACGGAAATTGGGTTGTGGAACGATGGCGCAGGGAGGCAGCAGAGGGCTTGGGGCAGAGAAATTGGAAAACAGAGGGACGGACAGAACGAATCCATGAGAGAAATTTTTCGCTATGCATTTGATATTTTCGTTCAAAACATTTCGCACTTATGTTGAACCTGATACAAAAGAAAAAGAATTAAGAATATGAGAAAAAAGAAAAAAAAGTTCAGAGCAAAAATATTACTGCTAGTAGCAGGTCAACGTTCATTTAATAATTACAATGTTAAAAACGCTCTTAATTAGATACATCCTTGGCATTAGCCAACGCAGAGTCACAAGGAGTTTGGAAAGAAAGAGTAGACTTAGGCAAAGAGACTGGAGAGAAGGTTTAGGAACAGGAGCTCGCCTCCCCCCTCCTCCCTTACCTTCGAGCCAAACTCTCCCAAATCTCTTTGCGCCTGTTGCGTAAGGTGCCTAAATTAGTAAGCTGGCTTCCTCCTTGACCTAACTTAGGCTAAAGAACGTGTTCATGGCTAAGTCAGTCTCCATTTGTTCTTTCAACCCACTGTCCAACAACTGTCTTACGCACTCCGTGCTGACAGAAACGTCCGCTCCCTGGGCTCGCTTTCTCTCCAACTCTTTCCTCACCATTTGAACTTGTTCTTCCCTGTTTCCATGGCAACAAGACGAGACTGAAGCCGGTGTTTTAGTGTTTCGGCAAGTTCTCAACAATTGCTCCAGACTGGTTGCTAGAGTCGAAACTTCTGACGTCATTGTACGTAGTGCTTCACGCCCAGCCTCTGTGGTGGTTCGCGAGGTATCAGCGAGTATTGTGACGTCATCCGGCAACAAACGGCGCAATTTATGCAATATGACGTAAAACTGGCTGAGATTTCTAAAAAAAGAAACGAATACTTGAGTAAGTTTTAAGCAAAGGTCCGTGTAAGAACTTGGGAACCTCTCATTATTATACGGCATTTTACATTTCCCAGACCAGAATAATAAAATTTTAATACTGTAACTGAGAATACACCGACCAGTATACAACGTAGTATTTATTAAAAAGCACTTAAACTCCTTTTAAAGCAATGTTACTTATGTGCTAAAGTAATTAATCAAATCAAAGAACTTGGTTTTCAATGTTCCCCACGTAGAATTTTTCTTAAACTCAAAAACAGAAATGTTTCAACAACAAAGGAATGAATGAGTGAACTCGAAAGAAAAACATCAGTTTTGAAGATAATGTCCATTTTCAAAATTCACCAATCAGATCATCAGTTTAACAATATTAGCAGCTTTCTGTATTTCATTGCCGTTGCCCTCCCTAGTGCTTACTCGGAACGTTACTTAAAAGTATTAGTAAGAGAAAGAACGCAAATTGAACTTATATGGTTTGGAGCTTGGAAAAGCGACAACGGCAGAAAAAACATCAAAACACCAACAAATAGCAACGACAGCAGCAACAACAAACAACAGTAAAAAAACAACAACAATAACAACAGCAGCAACAGTAACAACAACAAAAATGGCAACAACAGGGGCTACAAAAGCTATTAACAACAAGTTGAACTATTAAAGTGCTATAGTCTTGTTTCCTTTAAAAGCGTAATTTGTGGAGGGATGAGCTGTAGTCTCGATTCCTTAAATAAAACCTGACTAGGTAAAGAACCGTTGCATTCCGTAAGTAAACAAGTACCTGGCGTGAAGAGCCACAGTTATGCTTTCCTATGTAAAAACATACCCTGTAAGAGCTGGAATCTTCCTTCCTTTTCTTCCACCTTTTGCTATAAGCGTACCTGATAAAAAGCCGTAGTTTTCCTCCTCTAAGTAAAAACATACCTGGTAATGAAATGTAGTCTCCTTCTATGAGTAAAAACGTACTTGGTAAAGAAATGTAGTCTTCTTCTTCTTCTTAGTAAAAACATACCTGGTAATGAAACGTAGTTTTCCTTCTCTTAGTAAAAACGTACCTGGTAATGAAATGTAGTCTTCCTTCTCACAGTAAAAACGTACCTGGTAATGAAATGTACTCTTCCTCCTCTTAGTAAAAACGTACCTGGTAATGAAATGTAGTCTTCCTCCTCTTAGTAAAAACGTACCTGGTAATGAAATGTACTCTTCCTCCTCTTTGGAAAAACGTACCTGGTAAAGAACCGTAATCGTGCTTCCCTAAACCCCGGCTGTACTAGGACGCATGCCCCTGACAATGAGTTTATATCGCTTTTTAAGCAGGGGAAGGGTTCCGTTCTATCAGCTTCATACACTGAGGCTACAGTGATTACTGCATCTTTGGACAATCCCAGCATGTCTTGGAACAGAGAACTCACATCGCACAATGAGGTGAGGGAGCTGGTGAGTACGAGCTGAAACAATATTTGATTGCTAGAATTGTAATGATTTACAGATAAACTGGATGCATGTATAAGTATTATTGTGGATAAGATCAACATCATCGTCATCTTGGTTTTCTTGTTTTTAGTGTTTTTATTCAGATTTTTGACTCACGGAGTCACGGGGGAACAGAAAATAGGACATTATGTTCCCTTCGTTGTCTTCTTGCCGGTGACCTACGTCCTTATCCGAGTGGGTTTCTATCGAAACCATGTTGTTCATCACAGTTACTATCAAAACAAAAGCTCGGTGCGTTAAATCATGACACCTCACCCAAAATCTATCTTAAATCGTTTTAGAAAATATCTTCTAACTAGCCATGAGCACTCATAGCACTCAACTGCCACCATTCATCCTTTCAGCCAAACCCAGTTTATCAACATATCAGTAACTTTGCCATTCATAATTCATGCAAAACAGCACATTTTGTACTGCGAAAATAGAAACTGGAGATAAAAAGCAAGGAATTTCCCACACTGAATGCACGAAAAGTATGAATCTTAGTTGGGAGATTTTAGCAACATAATTTTTGCCATGTTTGGGACTAAAAGAATTAAAAGTAAACTTGTTCAAAACTGATTGCATTAAAAAAGTATGAATCTTATGTAAAAGAGGAGTTACCAAACCATTAAGAGTTTTAAAATCAATCCTGGAAATGTTAACAGCACAACTCAGTACCTGTGTTTTTGAACAGGCAGCCCCCAGCGCTTTCCAGTCACGCTGCTGTGACATAGCATCTTTGCTTAGTCCAACGGCAAAGTGATCTTCCGAAATCTGATTGGCTGATATTGTTATTGGTGCACAGCAGATACTCTTAGAGCAATTTCCCACACCTTCACTCCAGCTTTGATAAGTTAACACTGGTGAGCATGCGTACTCATTGCTAAAGCTCAGTTCAGGGACGTCTGTTACCACGACAACCATTGTTTTTTCTCCAGGTGATAAACAATTGCTTTGGCCCTCAGCAAAAGCGTCCTTTAATTTCATTTTCTTTGTAGGAGGTTTAAGAGCATCATCACAGGAAGTTGTTATCTGACCTACATTGGCGGCATCGGATATGAAACTGCGCCATATGTGTTGCGTACGGCCAACTTCGTTTTCACACGTTGAAGTTAGTAGTTGAGCCTGTGCATTCACCAGAGCCAATGAGATGTTCGTTATAGGGCTGGCAAAATACCAAACACTTCATTTTAACTAACGCTTTGATATGGATCCAATCAATCTCAATCCTTATTCTGCTAAAAACGGTTTCACGTGAACTAAACCACTTCTTGAAAACCTACGAAGTGACCATTCATTTTCTTCGTCCTTACAAGTCGATTCTTAAAACGTTCATTATTTCAACATATTCTGAAGTATGTAATTTTTTCGTGACTTTTTAGTTCGTTTTGGCTAGATGCATGCCATCGTTAAAACAAAATCAATAAACTGCACTTATAAATGGATAACGGTAACTCAAGAGTACTGTAGAATGTATAACACTGTTCCCAAAGGATGTGATAAGCTAAAAAGGATTTTTGGTACAAACGAAATAGACTACATTAAGCCAATGTGCTAATCGAAGGAAAGACAAAACAAACGTTCATACTGGCAGAAATTCAAATCGCACACACTATAAAGGGCCGCAATAAACCTAACTTCGGGAGAAATTTCTTTTGTTTTATTTTCTTTCTCTTTTTTTTTTCTTTCTTTCTTTCTTAACTTCTTTTTTTCTTCAATTCTTTCTTTCCATTCACCCATTCGAAGGAAAGAGAAAAAATACTCTGACCTCGATGGGATTCGAACCCTCGACCTACGAAACAGCTCTACGTCGCTCTAACAGGTCGTGGGATTTGAAGGATAAGTGGGCTTACCCAAAACCCAAAATAAACAGGACAACACTATAGCTGTAAGACTACAGTAGTATACCTTGTACTGGTATTAACAGCTTCCACTCCAACGACCCACTTATCGTTAATTACTCGCTGCCATAATGCCTCCACAGTTATCTGCGGCTTAGTACCAACTGATTTATCCGAGTTGTCATTAACTGAAGGAGAACAAGGACTTTTCACAATATATTCGTTCATCATATAAAGAGCACACGTGACGCTGAGTACAGTACCACAGCCTAAGGGAAAAGGTCAAAACAATGGTACTTCCTAGGAACCCAATTTAGGGGGTGGGGTGTTATGTGCCGCCACCCA
>JAOBAT010145562.1:0-11192 GCA_026413305.1 Hydrozoanthus tunicans
CACGTGCTTTTGCACAAAATAGAATTGGTTCTCTAGGGGATAGTGTGTTTAAATATTCAAGGAATTTGCAGTTGCGAAATAGAGTTTGTGAGTTTTAGTTGAGCTTCGAGTGTTGAGCGAGTCAGATTAAAAATATATTACAGCAAGATTTATCCACAACTGTAAATCGATGAAAAGAAACCGCATTTCGGGCCCCTTGACAACGGTTGAGACGAAAACACAAGTGAGGGCGTGGATCTTAAGAACCTAACAGAACCATGTCAATACAGATGAGTTCCAGGAAGATAATTTAAGACTTAACTTGCAGAAGAATGAAAGAGGGGCTGTACGAGTGCAGGGGCCGGATCCAAGGTTGCTATCCCATCTATCTGCCCCCCGACTCATTATTAACAGAGAAATTGGTACAGGATATCCATTTACTGAGCTTGAATGGGAGAGTTGGGCTCACCATGAACCTTGTGCGCAAAGGTTAATGGGTTCCACGCCTGATACAGCTTGTCAAGAAAACAATCAGATCATGCTACGGTTACAGCATTCCATAACCCGCCACCTGGAAATCTACCAGTCGATCGAACGGAAGGGTCTTCACCTTTTCAGGTATTGGGTGTGGATTATGCGGGCCCCATATCTTACAAGGTATCAAAGAAGAAGGAAGGAAAGTCGTACATTTTGCTGTTTTCTCGCAGCAAGACGAGAGCAATCCACCTGGAGGTGGTGACTGACCTAACCACCAAAGGACTTATTATGTGCCTAGAGCGACTCATGGCTTGGTGTGGGAGACCCGTGAAGATCTATTCCGATAATGGGAAATGCTTTGTCACAGCTGCCAAGTGGGTCAGGAGGACCATGAATGAAGAGAAGGTGCAAGTGACAACTTAACCCTAGTAGAGCCCTGTGGTGGGGCGGACAGTTTGAACGTTTAGTGGGAGTTGTGAAGCAGGCCGTTTATTAGGCCATCGGACCAGCATGTCTGACATTGATCGAGCAGGAAAAAGTACTCCTTGATGTGGAGATTGCTGTTAAAAACCGTCCTTTAACGTATGTCGAGGATGATGTTCAGGCACCACTGCTGACCCCAAATGTCATGTTGTATGGGCAGTCCAACCTACTGCCCGAGGTTGATGTTGAGGGGATTGAAGATTTGCCGTTGAGTAAAAGAGAATATGTGAAGAGTCTGCGACAAAGACACAATCTCAAGCACAAGAGCAAGCAGCTTACCCTTAAAGTTGGAGATGTAGTGCTAATCGAGAGTGAAGATCGCAACCGTAGGAAGTGAAACCTTGGAGTGGCGGTGAAGTTGACTATCGCTCATGATGGAGTCGTGCGAGCAGCAAAGATGAGAGCAGGGAAAATATATCTGGAGCACGCAGTGCAGCAGTTGTGTCCCAAGGAGTTATCCTATGACAGAGGGGGTGAGCGGCCGGTGTAGCTGAAACCAAGAGCAAGAGCTTTCAACCCCAGACGAGCAGCTGTATCAGCGGCAGAGCGTATGAAAGCGATTGCTGAGGAAGAGAAGTATTAAATTGAACGGTTACATTCCAAGACATGTTAACATTTTACTTTCGTTTCGTTAAGCAGTCTCAGACAAGGAGCGGCATAGTTTATATTTGCTTCAATTGACTGAATCAAATAGGCGAGAGTGTCGTGATCTACTTATCAGTTTCATTGTGAGAGAGAACTGTTGTCGTTTTGTTAATTTATTGTTGTTTTAGTTTCGCCCGCGCGAGATGCGAAGTTGCTTATAGTTTTATTACCGGAAGTGACATTCATATTTCAAGTGCCAAACGCGCGGAAACTGGAACGGACAATAATATTATGGGGTGGCCCATGGGAGCGGGGGGGGAGGGGGGGGGGAGTAAGAAGGAAAAAAACATGGCAATAAAAAATCCGTGAGTGAGCGCTGTTAATCTGGGGTTTCCTTTACTGTGACTATCATTGTTGGGCTGACAATGTCACAGCAACTACACAGCACAAAAAGTTTAATTCGGCTGCTTTTAAAACATATGTATACACCAACATTAGCACATGTACATCGTGGTGCGGTGGCCAACTACGTAGATGCATGCAAGAATGGCGTCAATTGTCAGTCGGCCAAGTCTCCTAGAAGTGAGCAAGAAAAACACGGTCGTGAACCTCAATCGACGCAAAATAAAACTGAAATTAAACGCAATTTGTAAACTAAAACTATAAAACGAAAATAAAATCAATTTCTTTTTTTCGTCCTAAACTACTCCATTGATTTCAAAGTAAAATATAGAAACGAGGCCGAGGGTAAGTTGCACTTTCGACTATGATAGCGTGGTTATTAAGATTAAACCAATTAGAGATGTGCAAAAGTCATGTTACTATGACACTCACGCGCTGCTGGTAAAATATGGAAGTCTGCAGCCAACATTCATATTTGTGTGCCAAACAGAGCGAATAACCGTTTTTTACTTGTGAAACATTGAATTGCATCAAGAGTTAACACGAAGAGTGCACCATTCTGATTAGATTCTAGGAAGTCATAGCTTCTCCGGATTACAGCAAAGTGCACAAAACAAGGACAGAAAGTCTGTAAGTAGGGTTTTTCGATAAGACGTACGACTTTTCTTAGATGTAACTATTTGTACTTTTGGCCAACAGAAATACATCTTTGTCAGTCTGGTGAGAGTTAAAAGTGTTTTTAAACTTGTCCCTATTGCATGGCTTTTAACAACATATGGAAATAAATCGTTCTTTTCAATCAACTTGTCCCTTTTGCAACTTGTCCCTTTTGCATGGCTTTTAACAATATGAAATCGCTCTTTTCAACCAACATACAACACAACGTGGTCAAAAATCTAACGCTTAAGGGCTGAAAGAACCCCAAATTTTAGGTTAGAATAGCTTGAGTGTTGTGATGTGAGACACTTTGGGCTAGCGGTCATTTAACAATGAAGAGACTTGACCTGCAAAAGGCTTTTGGATGGGCTCCAACAGGCTGCGTTGCCGCCTATTTAATTTTTCAGCATCTCTTTTTTAGTTTCAATGATTTAAAGCTTAATATACAATTGTTGAAATAAAAAGCAATAACAAACACTATAAGAATAATCTTGTTGTTTTAGCCTGTAATTTATAACACACGGGTAGGACAAAAACCAACTAAAATAAGTCAAAAAGTTTTACTTAAACATCCGTCTCTGCCTTGTTAATTAAGTTTTTGCTTTCGGCTATTCAAACTCGAACTTGAGAGTTGAAAGTTTAAAAGCAACCGAAAGAATGAGGTTCTAAACATCACAGAGGAAATCCAGTGTTTAAAACAAAATGGTAATTAGTCTCTCGCTGGGCGAGCGGTATGCTTCATGTTTTGTCCTTCTTTTACTGATTAAACTTTGTAATTACAACTTAAGTGTTATTCGTAAGTGTACCAAATTCATTTTAACTCAGTTAAAAAGCTTATTAACTAGTTCATTCTTTAGTCCATTCATTCATTCATTCATTCAATTCAGTTAACTAATTAATTCTAAATAAAATTGTTTATTTAACAACCCACTTTATAATTCTTTCGCTCATTTAATCAACGATTCATCCATTTATTTACTTCTTTGTTTGTTTGTTTGTTTCTCTCTCTCTTTGTTTGTTTGTTTCTTCCATCAGTCCTGCTATGTACCCAATCCACGTACTTAAAACATGAAAGTATTAGGATAATTAAGTTTTCGGACAAAGGGAGTCGAAAAATTAATCGTCCGAAAAATTTAACTTCCGAACATTAAAATTTTAAAAGTTTTAAGTATGCTTTTAAAGCAACTTTTTTGTTGAATCAGCGCAAGATTTTTAGGCCCACAGTGGTCAGTAGTAGTTCTATAACGCGGGCTCATTGAATCAATTGTAAAGTGTTTCACTACTCTTGGCATGTTCGGCGTTTCGTAGTAAACTTAAAAATAGCATAGTAAATAAAAAAATTCGGCCATTTTTTTGCTAAACTCTTAAAGTGTTAATCGTTTGTGCGAAATCGGCATACTCAACAAATGGAATTGGTTGTTTGTAATAATTATAGGAACTTTCACTTGAATGTGTTGTCAGTTTCTTGTCTTCTTGAGTATCAACTGAGCATGCCGGCTGTTAGCCACGAATTTTGTGTCATGGAACAAGCCATCGCTACTCTATACCGAGGAAAGACAAAAGGTTGAAAGGAAATCATACTGTAGTCAACAAAAGTCCTTAGTTATTCTTGATAAATATTAGGGACTTTCGACTGCCGGCCATGCAGGTCATATTTAGTTTTAATTTTTAAAATTCGGACTCCTTATACACTAGTTCCCAGGACCTCGCGGTTAACAAGATGGAGGAGATTCCAATTGTTGACTTTAGTGCGTTGAGCTTAGAACATCAACATGTCCCAGATTTGAAAGATGAATCCGTGAAGCAACTGGCCCATGAAATGCATAAAGCTTTCAGCAGCGTTGGCTTTGTGTATTTGAAGAATCATGGAATACCACAGGAAAAGGTTTGAAAGTGAAGTGCTTATTATTTTAAGACTGCTCAACGCTGAGTCCATCTTCTGCAGACATTTTGATCTTTTTCTTCACCAATCATTTTTTATACCGCTGTTGAGACAAAAATGTCTGATGTGTTTGGTTACGAAATACTATACGTAGTTGATATTTTGTAATGTTTCCCCGTAACTCAAACATTCACTAAGGATCAATTAAACCCGAACTGTAATTGAATAACGTATTTGGGTGCTACTTTATATATTTAGCATCCAAACTCGCGACCCTAGGATTATGAGTTTAACACACTAACTGCTCGGTCACTGGTGTCTGACTTTTACACCATTGAGAGGTATTATTTATTGAAATGCGTAAAATTTTTATGCATTGATATTTTTTAGGATGTTTTTGGGACTTCCAACGGTCAAACCTACCCTTTCAATCCCTTAGTACCCCCTGTTGCCGCCCATATTCCATCCCCTCAAGACCTCATTCACAGCCCTTGAGATGAGTTCTCCTGTCCCTTTACTGTACTCACTTTTGCTTTAACCTAAAACATGGAATAATTATCTGGCACCAGTTTGAACCCGAATAATCAATAAGCCTCACTTTTTAATTAGTAATGTCATTAATTTTGTTGTTATTATCTTTGTTGTAAACATACATGTTGCAGATTGCTAGCTTGTTCAAGATTTCTGAGAAGTTTTTTTCAATGCCAAGAGATGTGAAGTTTAAATATGTCAGACCAGATAAGGGTGGATCTTGGCATGGTTGGGTGGAGTTAGAAAGGGAAAGGTAAGGTGTTTAATTGGTCATATATCTATGTACGCAAATATAGCATTTTTCTTGAAACATGTTACATACTGTAATTTATACTTTTTTTTTGATTCTTGTAGATTTGTTTTTAAAATATAAAATTATTTGGATGGCTTCAGTAACCAAGAACAATAGATATATAGAAACTAACTCTTGGGACATCTCGGAAAGAAACAATAGAGAACTAATTTTGATTAAAATTATTTTAACACGTTTTCATTTTTGTATATATTGAGAAGGTAATGTTTCTAGCTTAATAAAATCTGTCTGACAAGCACCTATGCAGGAAACTAAGTTACAGAGAACCGATGCATCATCTTTGATTTCACTTACTTGACGTATACTTTGCTCTATTACTATTAGTATTGAAGACTGTCTCACATATACATATATATACAATGTGCAATAAATGAATGGATCTTTCACAAACCACGCTATACATATATACATATACATATTTTTTTGTAAAGCAATTTCTCAGATTTTCCCAGTATATTTAATACTAGTTAATAATAGCTCACTGCAGCTCTGTTTGTGTTGAAGAACCAATCTTGAGCGGCCAGGTGATTTGAAAGAAGCATTTAATGTAACAGAACCAGAAAATGATGCCCATGTAAGTACAGTTTTAAAAGAAGGTTGACTTCGTTATTTTACCAAAAACTAAAATTAAAAAGAAGACATAATTTGCGAAGCTAATTACCACTCTCACTGAGAGGGTAAAAAAACATGTTATCAATCCCTCAGGAATTTTTCTAACATAGGCCATCTAAACACTAAAGTTTACACAATACGAACTAATAAGAGTTTACAAAAGATATTAGCTGTTACAATCTAAATTACTTACAAAGTTATACCTAGTCAAGAGCATTCAGTTCAGTTACAAAAAAAACTGCAGTGTAAATTATTCCTATGTATACCTAATCAATTCTCATAATAATCAATTGAAATAAAAAAGGCAGCCACACTCACAGTAACTGATCTATGAAGGAAAACTACAAGGTATAGTAGTATGATCAGGATAAAGGGTATTTTTCTCCAGCTCAGTATCCCTTCTAAATATTTTTTTTGAAACTGTTAGATAAATGTAATTTAAATCCACTTGTACCAGGGTGGAAATCCTGGAAAAACCTGGAAAATTTTTGAAGACAAGGAAATCCCTAAAAAAGCCCTGAAAATTTTTTCTTAAGCCCTGAAAAATTTCAAAGATTATAGTATTACTGAAAAAAACTAAATTCTGTAAATGATGGATTTTTGTTCATTTCAAGTAAGAATTAAGATTTTGGACTTAACTTTTGCATGCTGGTATAATCACATTAACTCCAATAATGATGACATTAATTACTAAAATGCTGTTCAAACATGTGATTTGTAACTTTATTATATTCTATACGGGTTTAAAGAACCCTAGAAAAGCCCTTGAAAACCCTGGATTTTTGAAACTCAAAAGATGTATGAATCCTGTTGTAGAGTCAGTTGCGAGAAGTTTTTCTCACTGATATTGTTATTACTGTTGCTTTTGATAAAATAATGGTAGTTATTGCAATGAAGTTTTTACTATTGTTTTCAATTGCTATGATAATGATAGCTATTGGTAGTTTAACAATATAGTTTAACAGTTCAGTTAAAACTGTTAACTTAACTTTTAAGTTAACTTTGTCCCTGGCTGGAATAGCTTAGCATTTAAGACTGCAATGCCCCACCCCCTAGAAATGACAGTTGTTTCAAAAAAGATATTTAGAGTGATGAGAACATTGACAGTAATTGTCTGAACAGAGCTTGGAAGTATTCTGTATCCATTCTGTATCCAATTGGTCATGGCAGAAGCTTATGAATTATGATTCTGTGCTTCTTTTTGTTCTGCAGCAGGTTAATTTTTTTTATATCAACAAAGTCAGGTTTTAGTTGTTCTGTTTTCAGGGTTGGCCAGATGAGGAAGTACCAAACTTTGCAACTGAAGTGAAGCAGTTTTTCCAGATGGGTAAAAAACTTGGACTTCAGGTTTTACAGCAATGGCGTTAGGATTACAAGTTGTGAGTACTATGTATACTGTTTGTAATCTGCATTTGCAGTACTGTAAGTACAGCTTTTGACTGCTTGTTGATGGACAGGTCCCCTTATTCATTTTTGTCATTCATTTTGTTACCTTTTGACCGAGGGGGGGGGATGGGACTCCCACATGTTGCCAGACGGGGGTTAAAATTTTGGTTCAAGGTATTTTTTAGGGTATAATGCAAAACTTTTTCCAGAAAACAGTATCTTTTAGGATGTTTGCTGCAAAAATAAGAAACATTTTTGGTGGTCTAGGCTGTGTCTAGCTGCTGTTTCTTGGGCGATTATTGCTGGTATACAAGAGCCATGTTTTATGTGCGGTGGATAATATTTATCTTTTAGGGGTTGAATTTCACTTTTCCCACAAGCACCCCTGTCCATCGACAGATGGGAGCCCCCCTGGGCTTTTGACATTAGAGAAAATAAGATCCAGTAAAAACGAGAAAGAGTTTCCCATTCATTAAATAATGCACTTGCGAAAAAATCATGCTATCTCCTTGTGTTGACAAAATCTTGTAGTTAATGCTCCATGGATTAAGCGATTTAACAACTAACAATTTAATATTAGGTAATGTTTAAGGAAACCTTCATAAAATTGAGTCAAATTAAGCATGGCAATTTCTCTGAAGGACCCAGAAGTCATTATATCAGCCCACAGTGTCATGGAAGGAGCTGATAGCGGCACAACTCTGAGGCTGCTCCACTACCCAAAGATTCCAGACCCCTCCCTCACAAAGCCAGGCCAGATCAGATGTGGGGAACACACAGACTATGGCTCCATCACTCTACTGCTGCAGGACAATGTTGGAGGGCTGGAGGTACGTCTCTTTGATCCCGCTTACACTTATGAAGCAGCAGCTTCTTTGTGATTAACTAAGAGTTGATTGCCTGAATCTTTTTAAAGTTTTAGCACATACAGTAAACACCCTCATATAAGAACACATTGATTAAAAACATCAGGCAGAAATTTTGCAAATAAAACACCGTTTTTATAAGAACAAAATCAGCCTGGAAATATAAAATGTTCTTATAAAATGGATGAGACATTAAAGAAAATTCAGATCATACAAAAGGCCTGCTGCCAAATAACTACAGCTCATCAGCTGTGATGCTGTTTTGCATTTGTTTTGAGCTTTTTTCCCTTCAAATGATCTAGTTACTTGTAGGGAGACATACAGTACTGTGCTATTCTTAATACACCTCGATGTTGTCAAAATAATATAATTTGATATAAGCATCAAGTCCTTGTACCTGCAGGTCCTGTAGCTAATGATACACTATTATGCTGGAAATAAGTTGCAGAATTCCAACAACAAAATTTAAGAACAATTTAAGAACACCTTCAGGCTGATTTTTCACTAAGCACCCAATAAATAAGAACCTGATCAGCCTGACCTCCAAAATCATGTGTTCTTATTTGCGGGTGTGTTACTGTATTGTACCAGGGCTGTAGGCAGCACTTTTTGTTGGGGGGGGGGCAGTCTTGTGGTGCAAACTTGAAAATGTTTCAAAACATCAACAGCAGATATTTTTTTGTTCTCTTTGTCTTTCTATTTATCAGAATAAAATCTGGGTTCATCACAACCATTGCTAGGCTTGCTAATCTGTAGTGCAATTAACTCAGTACAATGTAACTCCGATATTGAAGGCAGAAAAGATTAGTGAATACAATAGCTGCACGTTGGACTGCACCGTGTCAGACACCTAACAACGTAAAAAGCTCAACGTATCATTTCCTCCCGGAATGAAAAAACATGAGCGTTTACATGAAACTTTCATCCAGGGAGAATTGTTTACATGGAAATTGTGCTTGGAGCCGGGTGAGTTCAACCCGGGATGAATCCATCTCGTCTTCAAACCATGTAAACAGTAACAAGAAAATGACTGAACACCGGAGTAGTCTCGTCCCGGGTGAAAGTCATCCGGGACTAAAAGTCCCTTTGATTCTTATTATCTTACTATTGCACTGAAACTGTGTCTGTAAATGTCAGGTTGGTAATATCTCGAAAGAAGGAGACTACATCCCCGCCACTCCCGTAGAGGGGGCTATTCTGGTGAATATAGCAGACCTTATGCAGAGATGGACATCAGATAAACTTAAATCTACAGTAAGTTTTTTTAAACAACTCTTTTTTAACGTGGCCAGCCTAGTGCAGGTGCTTGTCACAGAAGACAGTTTAGCCTATCAAGGACCCACGCTAGGCGTGTGCTATGCGACTGCCACCTTCAGTTGTCATTCAACCACCCAAGAGACATGGCAAGAAATAAGTGGATCATTTATGAGTAAAATTGTTTCACATAACAAATGAAAAGACGCCCTTTTTGCTAATGAGCAAATTAAAAATTCATAGGAGGGATGAAAACTTCGCCCAAAAGCTACAAAGTTTCAAGGAAACTTCTAACAGAAAGAAAGAAGAGAGGAAACAAACTTTGCTTGCGTTTTTTTAGCAATACTGTGTATAAGGTATTGTTACAAGTACTTAGTTATGAATTTTTTCTTTTTTTATTGCTCAGGGAGAAGTTGGATCCTTATAAAAAATTATTAGCCATTAAATTGACTGAGTGCACGCAGGCTAGATGTGGGAGGCCTAACCCCTTTCTTGTATAAAGTCCTGTTTTCATGTCACGTGTATTTTTTTCCCTTGAACAGCGTCACCGCGTGGTAATCCCCAGCCAGGAACGTGAGCAACCACGTGACCGCTATTCCGTTGTTTTTTTCGTTCATCCGGACAACGACGCGCTGATCACGTGTTTGGACGGCTCAGACAAGTATCCGCCAATCACAGCGGGGCAATACCTTGTGGACAGACTGGACGAGGCTTATGACTATTAATGTTCAAGGGCTTTTACTTGGATAACTGAGAACGAATATCGTTCAAAAACAAATAAAAAAATAAGTTCTAAAAAATTACAGTAAAAGAAGGAAAGGTGCCCGGGAACGATCTTGAGTCAGTATACAGACGACAAACTCATTGTTAACATAGCGAAACCCTGATTTATATTAAACACTGAGGTTAGAAATGTCTGTTGCCAATGTAACATCTTTGAGATTAAGCATAGAGTATATAATTGATGATTGATAGTTGATTGACAGCCGCCTGTCACGTGACACACTCCCGTCACGTGACAGGTTGCCAGTTGTTAGAGACCGTTGCAACGTCGTGTTGTTGCATTAATTTTCTAAGTTTCCAGTAAGCGATTTGAATTTGTTGGTTGAGCATAGAGTGTTCTCTTGATTAAGTTTTTTAGAAGAATTAATATAAATAGAAACACAATACAATAATTAACGTTAAAACTAGACAAAACATAGAACCGTCAGACAACAAAAAAGCAAAAACCTAGAGTCGCAAAGTTACTTCAGTAACCCAGCATAGGAAAATGACGACTGAAATTCCTAAATAAAAATCTGGAGCTAGTTTACTTAATACTATTGTTACGGCACAAAAATAGATGATTTTAGTTTTTAGATAATTCCCATGTTTGCTTGTCACAGCTTTCGCATTGATCTTGGCTACTCGGAAATAAAATAGCTCTAGTTTAAGTCAGTTGTTATCAAAGGAAAGATCGGAACACAGCTTACTTATTCTAGAACTTATATAAAACTGTATAGAGCGCTTTTGAGAACCAAAATAGTTAGCTAAACGTAAGAAGTTAAGTAATTATTCAAGTGACGCAATAGGCTTTTAGTTTAGGATGGTAGTTTTTTTATTTTATTAATTGTCAATTAGTTGTATCTCTATTGTAGAAAAATTGCATTAAATACGTCTAGTCAGCTAAAGATTAGAATACGATAAGTAGTAATACCCCCCCCCCCCCCCCACTGGAAAACGAGGAATGTTAGGAATGTGTTAATGAGGGGATAATTACCCCCAA
>JAOBAT010145573.1:0-11190 GCA_026413305.1 Hydrozoanthus tunicans
TTTTATTACTGCTATTCTTCTTGACACTTGAATAAAGTTATTATTATTATTATTATTATTATTATTATTATTATTATCATTATTATTATCCACAAGGAAAGCAGAAGTGGGCTGACCAAAACAGACTTGGTGCAGTGTTGATGCAGAAGTGAAGTTGGACAGAGCTGAAGAGGGTCTCCCAGAGCCGTGTGCTACGTTCACTAGAGGATTGTTGATGCAGCCCTTGTCTCCCAGGGATTTTAGAGACATAGTAGTAAAAGTTACACAAGAATATAATAGTATAATTTCAGTGTGCATGCTTAGAATTCTGTTAGCTAAAGCTAAATCCTTTCATGAGCCAATGGCTCATAGGGCCGGTGCTTGTCTCTGGTTTATGTAGCGTTAAGTCCCCAGCAGAACTGGTACTTATTTAAGCAGCTGAGTTGACCGGAACAAAGTCAGGTAAAGTGTCTTGTTCAAGGACACAACACAGTGGTCTGGCCAGGGCTCAAACTCATGACCCCAGGATTTCGAGTTGAACATGCTAACCACTCGGCTACTGTGCCACCAACTTTAGAATTCTGTACCAGAAGTTATTTATTCATTATTTGAAACCAATTATTTTATTAAATAACTCAAGTTAGCTTATCAAACTTTAGTTATCAACAACAAAACTTAGATAGCTTTACTTATTATAATTACAATGATTTGAAAGCAAGCCAACCTTTCTTTCCTCTTTTTTTGTTTGTCCTTCTTTGATATATTCTAATTTTTTGGCATAACCCTAAGAATCAACAACAGTTATCTTTTACTGAAGAAGACACATATAATTATAAATAATAGATCAATTGGGTTCAGTGCAACCAACTTTTAGCCATCTCATCATCTGTGACAAAGTATTAATAAACTAGTGTAAGTTGTTGATGTCAGAGTAATTTATTGGCAGAAGCTCTTGTCTGCATAATCTGCTGCACAATTCATCTGATCAACAAGTATTACTATAAATTATAACCTCCGGAATTTTCTTCCGGAAAATTGACCAGTTTTATTAACAATTTTTGCAATGATGTACCTAAAAGTTTTCTGCCATAATTTTATAGCAAAGTTTCTCCCCAAAGAGCAAAAGACCTCCTTGTTGGCTTTAAATTTGTAGACTGCTTTTTTGTTGAACATTCTTTGTTTAAATGTAGGGTTCACAGAAGCATAATATTTATGCTTTACTTGTGTAAGAATATAACAAATGAGGTAAGTGAAATTCGGTCTCTTTGGACAACTGAAACATGAATCTCATTTGTTCACTTGAACAGTGGGAAAAAAGAAAGTCAAAAGCCTTGGCATTGGGTAACACTGCTTTGGAACTCTTCAACTCAGGCTCAATCAAGGTATTACTTGCAGTCTTAAGTTGTATCAACACTCTTTCTTAATTCCCATTAATTGATGATATTTTAAAAGAAATAATTAAACAACACCATTTAGACAATGACAATAATGTCTAGACAATGAAAAATAAAACTATTGTAAGTTATGCTCGTTGCTCAGAAAACTTACTTGTTTTGATAACTCTATTTCTTGTAATCTTTTTTCATAGTGTACTTTGTATAGCTCCCTGTAAGTTAAACCATTCTTAATTTAATCACATGTAGGCGTTATAAACTGAATTAACTAAGTAAGAAATCCTGAGGGTTTTGTTTTCCTTTTTAGTTTATGTTAAAATTGATACTTCAATAGGCAAAGCCATTCAACCTATTTTTTTCTTCGTACACATACTGACAGTCTGCAACTGGTTGTTTTTATACACAATCTGAATTTGATATTCTGGACTAAGTACAAGCTTGCTGTTCTGCTGAATATAACAAATCCCCCTATTAAGGCTTTTACAACCCTCTCATTTGCATAATGATATACTGTAAGACATATGACCAGAGCTAGTTTTAAAAGCATGAAGAAACTTCTTAAAATCATTAGCTACATATCACAGATGGGGAGTTTAACTTTAGATGAAAAACACGAACGAATGCAAACTTACTTGCAATTATTAGTGCAAGACATTTCACTATCATATTCATCACTTCCATCGCAACAGTCTATGGGATTAAACAAAATGAAAGATGTTTATTCATACCAGAATAACTTTAATATTCATAGTCTTTAATCAGGGCCAAGTTGTTCAAAAGACGATTTTCCCTAATTTAATCCAGGGTTACTTACAATACAATGACAACCAATAGGTTTTTTTAAGAGGTAATCCTGGTTTAAAGTTAATCAGCTTTTGAACAACTGGCCCCAGGACTTTAAGAAGCAAATCATGAAAACATAAGTTAAAAACCCACTCCTTTTGAAAAACAACCAACTAGATAATTTAAAGCTATGAGTTAAAATTGGGCTCATTTTTAAGAATCAGTCCTTAAGTTAGTCTTCACCACACCTAAACAAATGTGACAGAGAAAGAGAGAACAGCATGAGTAGAATAATACTGTCATTGCAAACTAACTTATGTTTTTTTCAATGCTGATACAATCCTGTTATTAAAATGTCTTGTGTTAGATGCCCTTGCAAATTTTTTCAAGGTAGGCATTCTAAAACTCCCTACATAAAACCCCCTTTGAGAGCTATCCCTAAAGATCCTCCCCGTAAAAAAATTCAGGGCCCATGTCATAATCAATTCTCTTAGCTTTGATCCCCAACCAACATACTTAGTTACATGTGTAACTTTCATTTACAACATGTACTGTACTATGTAATTGTAACTCACCACATATATGATCATTTACTCTTGAAGATGGAATATTCTTTGGTTTGAAACCAGCATTTGTACAATGAAATTTACCATTTGGACAAGCTGGAGTGCCTGTTTGGAAAAACAATCGAGAAGTCATAAGTGATAAAAGGATTGTGTAATCTGATGAGTTTTTTTGTGATTTCCTTACTATGCAATCATAAACATCATTGACAAATATTGTAAACACAGTATCTGTGTTTTAAAAAGAAATCCAGGACACCTTTAAGGATAGAGAATAAACACATATTGTATACTTTTTACTAGTAATTGTACAATGCTACAGACAGGAATTCCTTCTTACCCTGCTGAATAAAAGAACCATAAACAACTAAAAACAATGTTTTAACTATTCATCGAATGAATCAATCAGGGCGTGGGCCGAGTTGTTCAAAAGTTAGTTGATTAGTGCTGATCTGAGGTTAATTACTATGACAACCATTTTGTTTTGTTAAGAGTTAACCCTGGATTAGTTAATCTGGGTTTTGAGGAACCGGACCAAGTAGTACTCTCTACATCTCTTCTCAACTGTTTGAACCATATTACACAACTAAATTTATGCAAGTTAAATGTAGTTAGAAGCAACAGAGTAATCTGGATAATATTCTGTAATCTAGAAGCTTTTGAGTTTGACATTTATTTGGTAGAAGTTTATTAGTAGTAAAACAATGAAAAATATACCAAATTGTAAATAAATAGAAATTTCTGGACTTTTCAAGACTTGTTAGCAACCGGAGCATTGTTTAAATTCTCAATAATTATTATGCTTTACAAATGTGACCTACCAGGCTCGTCACTACTGTCTTCACAATCACAATAGTTGTCATTCACACTAGTGAATGGTATTGTCTTGGAACCATCTAGACAGGTGAAATCTTTGGTGGTATCATATAGTGGAAGCTCTGTTGACACAAGTTGAAAAATATGGAATTTAAAAATTAAGCTACAGTCTGTCAATTAATAACTTAATTCTCCCTTTACGTCACTCTTTGGTAGCAATACGAAACAGATCAATAATTAGGGAATCTAAACAAATAAATTATAGAAACCATTCAAAATTGGTTAAAGGCAAAAGGAACTTTCATATGCAATGCAACCTTCCTCTATCCTTACCCACCACCACTAAGTTCCCCCCTCCCCTTCCCCCAAAACCTCCCTTTGACTTTTCATCCTATGGGTTGCATTAATGGGAAAGGAGGTAATTTGGAAAGAAGAGGGAAAATTTTTCACTCCTCTTTTTCCTCTCCCTCTTTCCCCAGTTTCACCCCTTCCAAATTCGTTCCCGGTTGTCATGCAAATATGCTAACGGATCATTTCCCATCGTTAATTGTGAAATAAAGCTGTAACTGTGTATGGCCTTGAAACACAAACAAATAATTTGAGTCAACTTATAAATACAGCTGTAATGCACTAATATTGACTTCAAAGTTAAGTATATTCATTTTTGTGACGTTATTGTGCGCGTAACATATAAATTGATAATACGTCTAGTTTTATAAGGTTTGAACTTCATTCACCTGGTGTTAAGAAAAAAAAATCTTTTATGAAATCTAGCAACTCATGTGCCAGTATAATGAAGTTTAAATGTTGATACTGTTTAAGTGCGTTTTTATATTTTTTAGTGAAATGAGTTGCTGTGACAATCAACAAGCACTGCGAGAGACTTGCACGGGGTTGGGGCTCCAGAGCGGGAAGAAATATTTCTGACTGATTACATCAACGAATGGTTAGTGCAAGAAAACAAACTTACTTGTAACAGCAACTCCTCGGATTCTAGTGGATTCCACTTGACGAAAAATTAAAAAGAAGACCAAAGAAATGCACACAAAGAAAAGATTTTCACTCAATCCGGCAGACATCTTGAATACACGTGTCCGGCTCGCACGAATCACGACTCGGCACGAAATCCCTTCGGGTCCTGCGCACAGTCAGTTTTCGGGTGTGCATAAACGAAGTACAGCAAGGTTACTATGCCCTGTCATTAGGTCATGCAGGGAGATAACATGTCATGTCTGCTCGCTTTTAGCAATGCGATGAATCGTCCCAGTTTCGATGGTAAAACACACCGCGGCGCTTAAATTAACTACGGAGTATCTGGGAAAGAATTATATTTGGAAAATGAAGCATAGTCATTTAAGAACGATTTGATAAAGGTATGTTTCAAAAATGATAAAATAGTGTCTTAATGTAGGTCTTGTTTCGATGGTCGTGTCAAATTTCAGATTTGTTAGCGAACCTTTGCCAAGCATTTTTAAGATAAATTTTAGGTACTCATTTTAGTTGATGCAATAACGGCCACAAAGTTATCTTTTTTAAATCTTAATAGTCAGTTTTGGCGTTGCATTTCAGTACATCTGTTGAGGTATTGGTTGCGCGAAAATCCGGAAAGATTTAGAATTCCGTAAAACGAAAGATTTTAAAAGGCCGTGCTCTTCGAATCATCGGCCCCTTCAAACCAAAGGTTTTCGGTTGTGTTAGATAACTCTGTTATAGCTACTAATTCATTTCAGTTAAAATATGTGTAGCTATTTTGCTTTTGATTCATCGCTTTGATAATTACCAAGTTAAGCCTTGAATGAACTATGAAACACTTCCGGATTACACGCGTCGCCTCGCTTTTGAAGAGAGAGAAATTCGTAAAAAAATCGGAAGCGCAAAAGATCGGTTCACATAAAGGTTTTGTTTGCCATCACTGAAACTTAATTTTTTTGATAATCAAAATGGTGTACGAAATGGAGCCAAGAGTATGTTTTAAGATATTGACGAAACGGCGTATTCCAACAACAGATCTTTTTTATCACTTTTCCTCGTTGGTCAATGCATTTATTTTTTGTATTGTGTGACTACAAACAACCATGACAGTTGTAAGCAGAGTTGTTGTTATTTTTATCAAATTTGAAAGCTTTAGTTTTGACTAATTGAATTGCCAATTTGTGTTTAAAGTGGTTTTTGGTAAATTAACCAATAGTTTATTTAAATAAAAATTTTGATTTTTCCAGACAGCTGTGTTTCAAAGGGGTTAAACACAAACTTAGTGATGACTTTCAAAGTATTTTGCTTTTTTGTTTTGTTGCAGACAGCTTACATCAATTCTTATCCTCTCCTTAACTCTCTTATTTAGAATATTATACTGATAGAATTTACACTTAGTCAGTAAATCCTAATTCTTATGCTATATTATGATCTGTTTTGAAAGCTTGGTAATTTGAATGTCGGTAGAGAATACATTCAGCGCAAGGGATTGTTATCAATAATTCAAGGATAAAGTTACTGTAGGCCATAAGCTGCTCAGTCAAAAATTTGCGGCAGAGGGCATTGCTGAAGGCTGCAGAATTTTTCAGCTGACAAGATGTCAAGAATGGGCTCTCAGGATGTTTATGTTCATGAGGAAAGGGAGCCAAGCCCAAAGTATGATAAAACAGCTCCTTATATTGATAAAGGCCAAAACTGTAGTAACAAACATTCACATTCAAAGTTGCACATCAACAGAAAGCAATGCAATTTAGACAATTGTTTAAATGAAGAATTTGACAAAAATATCTTGCCTGGGCCAAGTGTTGAAGAAACTTCAAGTTGTTCACCAACATCATTTTCAAGAGCTTTCTCATTGGATAGTTCATCAACTTCCAATACAAGTCAGAGTGATTCTAAGCTATCTGAAGAAAGTGACAATGATTTAGATGACCCAATATCCTATAATCCACAATTATTCAGCTACAATAATTCTTGTGAAAACATTAGTTCTAACCCAGAATCAGTTCATAGCAATATTGATGAAAAATCAAGTTGTACTCACAGTTTACCTAAGGAAAAAGTATCTTTGCCATCATTATCTGAAGGCCTTGTTAATGGACTAGATGAACGCTTTTTAGAGGAACTGTTGAGATATTGTGAGAACTCGTCAGAAGGCTGGGCAAGTTATTATAAACTTTTGAACAACATGGTAGAAAACTCTTTAAAAGAAAACCTGAGTCCTGTTAATGGCGAACAACGTCCCAAACGAAAAAAATGGATTGGATCAGATGGTGTTGATAGAATGCAAATGAGTAGTGATGCAGGTTGTGGAAAGGAAAATATTACAGGACAAACTTTTGAGGAAAAGCCAAGTGCTAGTTCTGTACAACTTGAGGGTGAAGATGATTTTTGTGACATAAAAAGGGATGCCAATACAAGAGAAGGTAGGTCAAACACTTCTTCATTTACTTGTGGTTTGCAGTATTGAATATGATATTTCATCAGAAACTGTAACTATTATATCTGGTCATCCTATACTGAAGCAATGAGTGAAAAATCCAAAACTAACTAAATCATTAGTTTCTTCTAACAAAAAAATAAATAATTATTGATTACTTCCCATTATCTTAATAGTCACCAAAATTAATATAGAAAAAAGGTGAATAAAGTGTTAACGGAGGAGTTGCTAAATTCTTATTACTAATTGCATGTTTTTCATGTTACCGAACATGTAGAAGAAATTAACTTTTTATCTTCAACAGTTTAGTATTGTCTTATTTGATCAATTTTCAAGAGAGGAAACTTGAAATGCATTCAAGAAACAAGACTTTTTTTAAATTGAACAAGACATGTTTGATCATCCTATGATAATCTTCAGTTGTGAGAGAATAATTCACATACGGACAGTACTTAGGTTTCAAACCCAGTTCTGATTTCATAGCCAAAGATGATCATAGGATGATCTAATTGCCTCTTGTTTGATAAAAATAATTATGTTGTCATGTTTCTTGAAAGTGATCAACTCCCATTTTCTCATTACCAAACATATTTTATAGTATGTGTTTTGTAAGGAGAAGTTAGATGTTGAAAAATAAGGGCTGAAGGGTTTTCTATAGTTTGGATTTGAGGCATATAAAAGGACAATTTGTTTTGAGAGTTTTATTTGCTCTAGTGACTGTAATGCATGCTTCCAAATCCACATTTTGATATTAAAAGCAGCAAATCAATTATTGCATGTGATTGATATGAAACTTTTTCCTCTGTTAAACAACCTGTCATTCTACTTAGTTGATGATTGAGAGAAAAATGTAAAACCTCACTAAGTATGTGATAAAAAGAAAATTACATAGCCGAGCAGATATCAAATATTATCTTCGAGTGTTAAAAAAGTGTCTTACACAAGAAGATAAAATTCTAATCTCTGAGTGGCCATGTAATTTTCTTTTTATCACAAACTTTGTGAGGTTTTACATGTTTCTCACAATCATCAACTAAGTAGAATGACAAGTTGTTTAACAGAAGAAAAAGTTTCATATCAACCACATGCAATAATTGATTCGCTGCTTTTGATATCACCATGTGTGATTGATTTGGGTGGCTGATATGCTCTATATTTCACCAATCTACTATGTAAATATTGAATTAAGTGTGTGATGAATAATGTTATTTCAACTTATTAAGCTTCAGAAAAAGGGAAAGAAACATTGTCATCAGCTGAAAGTGCACCAAGAGAAGGGCCTCCAAGCTTGTTGAATTCTGAAAAAGACTTTTACAGAAACTTGAGATACTACTTTGGTGGGGGTAAAGTGAAAAGAAGAAAACTGCCTCCAGGTGCAGAGAATGTTGCAAAAATGCAACAGGATGAAGTAAAGAGTGAACCAAAAACTACTTGGAAGAATGAACATTTTTGCACAGACAGTAAACACACTAGGTTTCCCAAGGGCTGTGGCAGTGGTGAATCAAAGATTCCACAAAATTGTGAGACTAAAACAAATGCTACTAGAAACATCAGTGGAAGAACTGAAATGAAAAATTCTTCAAAGAGGAAAGAATTTTCAGGTTCTGTGAGGAGAAACAAAAAATGGTCGGATACTAAATCTCATTCACCAAAATATACTGCTGAACAATCTACAGGGCCAGCGCATACTAGTCCTGCTTTTCCAACTCATCACACAGAACTAGGAGGTAAAAAATGTAAAGAATTTTGCTCTGATGATTTGGCATCTAGAGGAAGGAGAAGATGCAATGCACCAAGCACTAGAATTAAAAGGAGGAAAAGTAGAGAGAAAGTTGAGACTTTAGGACCCAATAATGATGTGACTCCAAAGTGTGAGAGAACAAGCCAAGAGAAAGTAGATCCCGGCTTCCACTTGAGTTTGCGGAGGGGGACTTTCTCACTGCTCAAGAAAACAGGTATCTAGGGTAATTGGTCAATAGTGAGTCAGCCAAGGACAAGACCTGTCCAGTAATGACAATAAAAGCATTATTTTGTTTAATGATTTGGAAAAAAAGAGATTAATTAATTTTTAATGTACCTAGTAGTTAATATCCCAACAGTTCCTTAAAGTGCCTATGAAAAGAAAAACTTTCGATTATTCCTTCAGTGGGTAGAGGAACAGCAGGAAAAACTTTGTCCAAATCTTTTGTGGTTCTTGAGATATAACATTTAATGGTTTCAACTGACGATGCACTTACCTGGTGGTTCAAGCAAATTTTTAGAATCTGCTGCCAACCCATAACCTTTTGTGATGAATTTAAGCCAAACTTGGGCTGATGACGTAATTATTTCAAGGTAGACTGGTTGAGAGCAGGAACGGGGGAGCAGACGGGGGCTTAGTAAGTTTCTGGCCTAAAAGAGGGACTTTCAGAGAGAGGGGGCTTGATAGAGAAAGCTAAGAAGCTAAATCCTTTTTCGAGCCTAGGTAGCTCATAGGCCCGGCATTTATCTCAAGTTTCTGTAGTGTTCAGCGGATGAGAGTCATTGACTCCCCCTGGACGTCAGGACACTCATCCATCGCAGGTTAACCTCCAGCAGAACTGGTACTCATTTATACAACTGAGTTGGCTAGAACAAAGTCAGGTAAAATGTCTTGTTCAAGGACACAACACAGTGGTCTGAGCCAGGCTCAACGAGTGAAAATGCAAAGTCGGCTCAGCCATGTACTGCGCCACCGAAATTGCAGTGATAGAATATTTTTTGTATTTCCTGTGTTTACCTAGTAAATTGAAAAGGTGCCTGAGTATGCTTGTGAAGATTTCTGCCAATAGTTTTGACTCGCTTCCTGTACAGTTCAGTAACTTTTTTTTCTTGATTAAGTAGGGAAAAATGTGGCTGTCAAGTGTGTTCAGCACTGTGGAGCGATAGGAGCATGGCTGCTCACTCTTGCTCTGCTCATCACCTCGACAGTGGTTCTAGGGTAAGTAAAACACTTTGCATTTAGTTTTATAACAGCTGTACTCTTATGTTTTGGTTTTTAGTATGTTTAATCTGTTCATTTTTATCATAGTGAATAAGTACAGACAGGTTAGGAAGCCGACAAACCTCAATTTAAGGGAAATACAAAGTAATATGTACAAAGTACTTTGTTTTAAGTTGAGCAAACCATGAGCATGCACACTGCCACATTCTTTGTTTCAGGTGTTGGTGAGTCAGAATGTTTTGACTGGTTACTTGTTTATTCTTTGTATACCAGACAAAAGAAAAAGACGACACACAGTCTATCTATTAACTATGTTTTTATAGAGCTGAGGGGTGGGAGTTGAAGGTGAAATCCATAACAGAGTTAAGAAGAAGCTATGGCAAGTTTTCTAGAACCTTGTTTTTCCTATAAGGATAAATTTGCTTTCAGCTTCGGCAATTTTCTATGTTTGATCAGTTACCAGTTTCTGATACAGAATGACTAATAATAATAATTATTTAATTGTGTGAGTTATGTACTAAGGAGAAGTTCTAAGATGTTGATAACTGGGTCTCAACGGTTAAATTGTGCACTTAATCTTTGCAATTGTTCTAGGATCGTTCATGTGGGCCTGGTTGTGTACGGCAAGTGCAAGGAGTATATTGCACAATCTACCATTTGGGCCAGCATGAAGAACATGTTGTACTCTTGCTATGAAAAGTTGAAGTCTTGTATGAAGCAAGCCAAAAAATCAATGAGTAAAACCCAGAGCTTTAGTCTCCCAAAGTCAGGTTTGATGATTAACAGTCTTTAAATTAATGAACCAAACAAAAATTAATAGTAAATGTAAGTGTGTATTGGAAATCCAGAGATGTACATACTGTAATGATCTCTTTTACTAGTGATGAACAATTTGTTTCTTATGATCTTTTTCAGATTTGTTCGATAAAAAAACTATCGACATTTATTGATCAACAATTATTGATACTGGCAGTTTGGGCCTTTTCTAACTAAATTCTGGTATTGCCTGACTAATGTAAGACTCTGGTCTAAAGTGGCCATCATACAAAAGAGCTGTATTTAGATAGCCTAACTAGCCATAGATAAATGCTGTATTTTTACAGTTTCATGGTGTATTGCATAGTTTTCCTCTAATTTAAATTTGGAAAGTAAATTAAATTTGATAAAAAAGATAAAATCTATAAAAGGTTTTACGGTTTTCATGGAATGCAAGAACATAAGAGACACACCCACAATGGACAACACCATCTCTCCGCCATCGCTGAACACATTTATCTTAAC
>JAOBAT010145584.1:0-11189 GCA_026413305.1 Hydrozoanthus tunicans
TTGTCCCCGCTTTCCGTAAGTATTACTTAGCATATTTTAGTGCAGCTAACTAATTTTTTACTGAGAACTTGAAATGGGCACTTACAAACATACATGTCGTAAATAAACTATTCAGACTGAAATGTCAGTAGTTCTTCAACAGTGACGTCACAAGCTTTTTTCCGACAACTTTCCGACAATTTTCCCGACCACTCCACGATCATGAACACTTAAAAAACAGTGACTTTAAAACTCCGATGTCTCTGCAATGCATCTTTCAAATCGTCTGAAACTTTAGAATATGTTTCCCTGATAGACGGCAGACACTTTTGAACATTTTGGACCCAAAAGAAAGAAAACCAATGTTTTGGTTCATTTGACCTTTAAAGCTTATTGAAATGGACCAGTAGAACTCAAAATCGGGCGTTTAACAATCAAATAGTAATTTACAACGTTAACAGGTCAAACTTTCATTTCACTTCATATCTAACAATCCTTTAAATGATAGACCACTTCAATACAATATAGGGTGCAATACAAATGTCACATGAAAGCGAACACAACGAAGTATAAGCAAGGCAGACCGTATTATTGCCACCTTTTCATGGCCACGATTTACAAGATCGATTTAAGCAGTCTGAGATCACCAGAACGGAGTCTGCGGCTATACCGCATATAATCACTAAGCCACGCTTCCCCCGTTTTGTAATACCTTTTAATCATAATAATATTTTTTTGAATTTGAGTCTGGTAAATTACATATAACTATCATTAATTTTTCACAGCCTTCACTTTGATTTAATCGATACGCCTTCGACTAACAGGAAACAAAGATATAACTTCTTTACAACTCACCTTTACAAGAAGATTATAGAATAAATACTCGTCATTAACTGGTTGACTGAATACTCGATATCCACCAAACATTGAACTAAATGTTCTTCCAGTTTCGCTTAATTCTTAATACCTCAACTGAATGGTTGAATGATGTAGCGCGTTTCAGCTACGGCAAAATGTCTATAAAGCTGAATTTACCTCCACATACTGCGTGTTTTGAACACACGACAACCTTATCCTCTTTTAAAAAACTTTGGGAAGAGCAAACGATAAAAGCGAAAAAGAAAAAGCCCTTTTCTCTTTCTCAGCTGCCTTCTCATACCAGTAGTGTATCGCGACACGACATCAATTCTTGGAAAGTCTGAACACAGGGAGCCCAAAGCTTGACAGATATCTTACACTTATTTTTTTGTAAGAAGAGTTTAAAAACAGCGGTCAGACAAAACACTGTACCCAAAACATTATATTTTGTTAGGTAATTAAATAAAAAACAAACTAATCAAATCAAAATAAAAGTCGCGCACGAACATGGGCTTGTTTCAAATTTGTTTCGTTGATCAATTTTCAAAATCACTATCTTTGTCCTGCTGGCTCGGCCCTGTTGGAAAAGACTAAGCGATGAGCGAAAGAGAAAATGGTGAGAGGGAGAGGGTCGAGGGAGGCGCCATTTTTAAATATTTCGGTCAAAGGGGACGATTTTAAATTGTTCGAGGGAGGGAAACGCAGTGATGATGTCACTGATACTTTCTACAGTTTTTAGTCTTTTTCAAGACCACAGGCAATTCTGTCATGGCCGTTTCAATATGTAGAGAAAAAAGTAAAGAAACATTGGGGCCGGTTATAGGTTTAAGATACTTTATACGTGGCCATTACAGACCGTTAACACAGTAAGTCACGCATACAAGAAGTTCTCGACCGCTAAAACTTTTGAAAGTATGAACAATCGCTCAATCTAGCTAAATATAAGTATAAGAAAAACAAGTAGTTTTATACAGCAGACTGGTCTAACGTTCTTTTTATCTTATTTAAATCTTAAACAATAGACATCGACAATGTACAGAATGCTACGAAGCGGTTCAATATGCAAACAAATAAATGCGAACACATGTAGAGCCTCTTTACACGGAGCGAGTTGTCCTCGGCTGGGTGTCCCGCCTCTATTGTATTGCTTTTTAGTTTACATGTAGGCGGGCTGTCGCCGCTTGCCGAGTTTCCCATCTCGGTGAGCCTGGGCACCCGGCCGGCAAGCCGAGAACATGCAGTGCATGTAAAGGCAGACAGCCGAGATATCTCGACCAGGCGGGACAAGGTTTGACAGTTGTGGCACATGTAATGTAACTATTCCCGTATTATTCAGCGAGCAATGCAGAGAAGATAGCGAAAAGGGGAAGGACTTCTAGATTTGTTCAAAATCTTGCAGAAATGGAGGAACTTGACTGCGTTCAACGAACGGGCGATGTTACGAAAAATAGTCCACGTTGAACTTGTCTCGGCCTGGCGGGATGACATGCTAGCTTTTCATCGTCTCGGCAAGCCAAGATCGGGACAACTCGCTCCAAGTAAAGAGGCCCTTGATTAAGATCCCAACTGGAAGCAGACCAGGACTGGGTTATCAAGTCAAAACTGTTCGAAGCAGCTTTCAAGTTCTCCTCGAAGGACAGATTTGTTATATTGCGGCTCGAAGAAAATTTTCCACGGATTAAACTTGTCAGTTCCCAAATTTTCTGCTCAGTCAGGTCTCTGTAAGGTTGGCACCAAGAATGTAGGCTTTTCCCGGGTCAGTCTCAATCGGCATTTGGAAAGCTGGGCCCTTTTGGCTACTCAAGCCGACCAGGGGGCTTATTGTCTGCAAGCACTTTAAGGGGCGGGGGAGGGATTCATTGTTAAAGAAGGGGGAATTATTTGAGAGAGGGTGCTTAATAAACTCAACCATTGGTAAGCACATTTTTGGTATACAAGAAACAACCACACCTGCAACACACGATATTCTTGTAGAGACAACCTCTACAAAGGCCAATTGCGAACGGCCGAACAGGCAAAAAAAACACACTATATCTCACGCAGTTTCTAAGTTGTTATACTGAGGCTTTCTTATAACAACTCGTTATGCAAAATCTGCACCTTTCTGGTCCATTGCTTCAGAGATCCGTCTGATGACGAGGTTGGCTGGGATCTTGCTGGGAACAGACAACCGGTTGATTCCTCTCCCTTTGTTACAGTTGCTCAAGGCTCGTTTAATTTCCTCGTAATTTTCACAATGACATCCTTTGTCCAGTCTTCAGGTTGTACATTCTTTTCCCTTATTTCTACGAAGAGTGGTCGAAGGACTGGTTGCTGTAAAGTCTGGTCCTGCTTTGAAGAGGTTCGCGGCGTTGATTGAGACTGTTCTGTCCCGGGATTTTCCGGTTTTGAGGGATCTGGCGGTTGCCATGGTTTCCTCTTTCTCTGGCGGTGCAGTGTTGGTCAGGATTCTGTGTTTCTGCATCAGTTGTCAGTGGTAGTCTGTTCATTACCTCCCTGGAGGGTTATATTGTCTTAGCTCTTGTTCTTGTTCTATGGTGCTAGCCTTCTTCGTGCGCATGCCCACAGTCGGAGTGTCGAGCTTATGGCTTCCCGATATACTTAGGGTTTGTAAAAACATGCAATAATACAACTGATTTCCAATATCCATACTTTCGGTACAAGAATTTTGTCACATCGAAAGAACTGATTCCTATGTATTTAAGTAAATCAAAGAGCAAAAACTAGTTATTTTACATTGTTGTCCAGTATTTTAACCACACACCAAATCAGTACCTTAGCTAAAAATGGATATATATATGCTATTGTTTCAGATTAAAAGTAGATATACACTTGAGACCTGGGGCCTAGGATTTTTTCTTTTTCTGTACCTAATCTATATTTGCAAGAATACTGTGTGGTCAATCAAGTTTAGAAAAGAAGAGAAAACAAACAGCTTTTACCGCCAATTTAAAATACACGCGATTTTAGCTTATACTTAGCAAGATGTATGCAGTTAATTATCGGTTTCAAACTGAGTATGGCACATTATTTGTGCATCCTGTTGCCGACCGTTTGTTATGCAAATCCCCCCTTTTACGAACTTTTCGAAAATTTTCAATTGAATGAGGTGAGTGGCTGCAATTTGCAAAAAAACAAAAATTAAACTCAAAGTGCCCCAGGGGATATTCTGTGTCGGATCCATTAGCGTCTGTTTTTACATAAGAAGAAGATTAAGGTGAAATGTTAGCGTCACATGTTAAAGCATTTCTAATAGAACATGGCGTCCGTCACATTTCATAATCTTTTAACGCATTATGACACAAGCGATCACTGAAAAAGCTTTGTAGGAGACATTTTAAGGTAAGGGGAAAACAACTTTCGTGCATTTTAGCAGGCGCGGGTCCTGGTTTATTGAAAGACTAATAATTTATTCCTTTCGTTTATTTCTCGTGTTACTTATGTGATTTTTGTTTGCTTGTTGGTTTGTTTGCTATTTACAAGTATCGCCCTAACACTGGCAGATAAATTGCAAACTTAAATTTATAATAGATCACAATGAAACTAAAAAGCCACATGCAGTCTACCAAATATCGATGCACAATATTAAACTTTCTAGACTTGTTAACTATTTGTGGACAGTAAAAGTGGGAAAAAAAATGTTGTAGGGTCTTGTTAAAACAACTTGCTCAATTCCTTGCAATAAAAAAGCAATGAAACAACAACGTTCCGCATCTTTCGAGGAGATGTCACTACGCACAGTGCAACAAAGGTCGTTTAGTACACTGCTGCATTTCCCCACAAACACCTAAAGTAATACCAATCTATAGCATAAGCACTTATGACAAAAGTTTTTTTGGTACATGCATGACAGAACTCCTGTGAGCTCACTTACCTAACTTTTTCCCTTGCGAGATTTTGGTTCATAGGAGTGAAATGAAAAATTGCAGTATTTTGCTTTCTGTTTTAATGTTTCTTGCAGTAGTGATCAGTGTAGAACAAAAAAATAATCACAAATGTTTCTAAACGGTTGCTTTAAGACTTATTTGAACAAAGTAAAGCTTTCAATTTCGAATGTTTTTGTTAAATGATAGCATGGACATTTCTTTTTTCCCTAAAACAAATTCTACTCCTTTCGTATGTAGGTGGACATCATTTTCATCTACCCAAAATTAATGTAGCTCTTGGGACTTTTTGTATATAGGGTCTTTGAAGGCGGTTATTCCAAAGCCGGAGGAACAGTAAGAAAGACCATATGTTCTTCGTATGCGCTGATATTATACTTTCGTGAATAGTTGAAGATGAATAAAAACACTAAGATGAGTTAATTTGAAAAAATCAGTCAAGCAACTACATCTTAACGATGTAAGATTTGCTTTGCTTACAAATACTGCTCTGATTCAAACAATTTAAACATGTCAACCAGTAAATTCCCAAGCTGAGTAAGTTGATGGATCGTAAGAAACACGAGCATAAATGAAAAATAAAACCCTGGGCCCTTGAGTTTGACATTTAAGAAATGATAAAACATTAGTTATTTAAGTTTTGAAACCATCAAACTCTCCGGTTGTTGCGTTATCGACAAAACAATAGAAACACAAAGTTGCTTTTGATGCTGCAAACGGCAGCATTGCAACACAACACGGCCAAAAATTTTGGGGCTTTTTGTAAGAGATTTGAAAAATCCTAAGATTATGTGGTGTTTTAGGTATATTTCAATAATTAAACTTGAAAGTCTCAGCCAGAGTCTGCATGTAGATCGCAAGATAATTATAATATAAGTTGTTATGAGTAGAACTATAAATTATTATCAAAAAATGCTGTTGTGTAAAGTTCTCCAAATGCTTCAGGCCATAAAAAAGCTTCTACGCTATCTACACGAAGCTTTTAGGAAACTGGGGTTTTGTTATTAAAATTTGATTTGGCATGCGTTTTTTATAGAAGTTTATGAAAACACCCTTAGAGTATTTCGTTGGCTTCTATTTAAACCATCACACTTAATTCCTAACGTTGAGATACAGAAATAGCTTGATAAATATTTGAAGCTTTGATACACCGCAAAAGATTCGAATGAAACTGGCGTTTGGGACTATAGCTAAGGGACAAAAGTCGAAACGTCAGTTTCATTCGAACTCGGCTTTCACTGTGGAAAGCGTAAAATATTTATTATACTTTGTTTGTTTTTGTTTCCTTTCATTTAACAACCTTCTAAAGTGTAGCTACAGTAGCTTTACCTTCAGGCACTCAGTATAGATTGGAGATGACAAGGCCGGCAAACCGTTTCTAAAGTCTTGTACAAATTCTTTTACAAAGGGAGAGTTCGGCTTTTAGGGATACAACTTTATATATAAACCAAAGCTAATGTATATGTTTAAAAAGAGTTAGCAGCTGGTTAGGTATATTAATCTATATATCAAATCTTCCACGCAAATTAATTCTTCGTCGTATATATATATTGTCTTTAAAAAGCTAGCGTGTCGGGCTTGAATGTTATGTGATTGCTTTTGAGATGCAAAGACAGGTTAACCACGAAAAAAGCATTTGTCGTTGGTATATGTACAAATCGTTGACATACGTTTGTATGCTCTTAAAAGAAACTCTAGCTTTTAAACAGATATCTAGTTTTCAATGCTTTCTCAGATAAAGATCTATAACAAAACACACAAATTAGTAATTTGAGAATCATTAAATCAAAACCTCCCTTCAACTAAAAAATACACGCATCTTGTTTCGTGCTAAATCCATACAATAGCTACTTGAGCTTATACTTGGCAAAAAAACGTATTAGCAAAAACGTTTTTTAAAGCTATAAACAGAGGTTTCTTTTAAAACTTAAAAGTTTAAGAGAAACCAACGTTTGTAGAACCTTTACCCTCTTTTTGAAAGTTTCTGGAAAAAACGTGATTGCTTTAGGGCTTACAATAATGAGTTCCAACCTCATTCTGTTTTGCAACACTAACTAAAGTAATTGCAAGATTATTCTGCTCGGAGTAAGGATCGACTCGCATTACAGAACCTGTATTACTGAAAATCCATGGTTGTTTTAGGGCTGAAAAGTACAGTGTCAGTGTGCTGTATTTGAACGAAGACTCGTTTTTGCTTATGCATTATTTTGTTAAAACATGTAGCAAACATTTTGGTAACTTTTTTAGCTCTCAACAAAAGCACATCCAATTAGATGGAAATAAAACAACTGTGAGCGAAACGCCGGTTTCGTTTTAACCACAATTCCATATCATTCCATAGTTAAATGTTTTCGTAGTCAAATACTACATTTCATTCTTAAATAATTGATTACCGATTAAAGAGTTGTTTTAGCGTCTTCACCTGCTGGTTTTTCTTTTAAAATTTTTCAAACCAGTGAAATATTCCGAACCTCTTTTAATATAGTAAATAAAGAAAATAGTTCTGTCTTTTTTTTCTTTTTCAAAATCTAGGGCATAAAAATATTGCAACATAATTTGTTTAGCATAATTGTTTTTTTTTTCTTGTTATTTGAGTATTTCTAGCGTTCAGTCCAAGCTTTGTAATTTTAAATGGTGAACGGGTCTGAAAACAAAACATTCCCAGATCTACCACAGAACATTCCTGGATCTCAGCAACACAAAACATTTTCGGATATAACACAAAATTATCCCAGATCTAACACAAGATATTTCCGGGGCAGCAACCGATTCTTAAGTGTTTTATGAGAACTTCCTTTCAAAGAGCACAACTTCTTCGATGATTTGTGTTGTTATCTTACTGTTTCTGTAACAATCACAGAAATAAAACTCAGCTACAGTGTTGCGCATGAGAAACAGCCAGTAAAATTGCACTAAGGTCTAACCGATCTCGCATTTCCTTGAGGAAACCATTGCACTCCACCTACTCTAGCCGGGCGTGCCTACTTTTAAGTTTTTTTTTTAGAAAACAATGATAACTCCTGACTATCACTTTACCTGGCTTTGTTCCAGTCGCATCAGTTGTAGAGATGAGTACCAGTTCTGCTGGTAGCTAACCTGTGACAGATTAGTGTCCTGTCCAGGGGAGTCAACGACTCTCATCATCTTAAGGCGGGAGTACACCTCAACTTTTGCTGGATAGTGAGGAAGTTGAAAAAGATATTTGAATAAGGAGAATATTGAGTAAAATCAGCAAACCGTCCCTCCTGGCAAGGGACTAGTACAGCTTTGGTTTGAGAACGGTTTGGCGTTTTTACATCAAATATTAATTTCAAAATTATTTTTTAAACTTACAAAAAAATCACCAAACTCCAAATTCTCTTTAAAAATACCAACCTTCAAGAAAAAGACTTACAACTCAAAATTCATCCGGAAAATCTTAAAATATTCAAACGGATTCCCCTTCATACCATCTGCGTTATGAGCGATATTCTGCAGATTCAAATCATGGATGGATATATTATATGCAACATGAAGAAAAAGTGCCATAAAGCACGCTTTAGGTGTACCCGCGTTTTAATTTAACACTACGGAAACCGGAGCGTCGACATAATGAGCCACTCAGGCTCGAGAAAGGATTAAGCTTAACAGGTTCACAGGTAGCTTGACATGTGGTACTAACTAAAAAGATAAATGCATTTTTAAACTGATCTTTGGCTAATGTTTGTATTTGTTTATCGTCAACGGTGTGTACATGTTGAACCTTTATATAAATCACACAACCTGACATACTCGATAGAAGTACAACACAACAAGGTTTTGTGCGCTTTTTGGCGCATTGAACATTAATTTTGGGGTTGTTGTATTGTTTTGAGTAATTAAGGTTTTATTTTAACACGTTTATTCAAAGTTTATCGAGTGTCGGAGGAGTCACTTCCATTGCATTTGGTGACGTCTTTTGGTTTTTGTATCACGCATGCAGTTAACTTGTAGCCTTAGGTTCGTTGATAATTGCAAATGCGTATTGCAGAAAGACGAGTCGATGAATCACCGGTTTTTCAATCAAATCTACGCTTGGCCTAGCTATGCAAGCACTCATGCATTTTTATAGATATTCCAATTTGAAAATACTTGTAATAACAAAAAATGCGGTACTCCTAAAATCTTTGAGAAAGCAGGTAAATTGACGGCTCTCTTTTAATAAAAAAAGGTCTTATCTCTGTTTTTATTTTCATTGTTCATTTTGTTTGTTTTGTCAAACAGTATTTTTATTTAAACATGTCTCTTCGGTTCACTTGTTAACACGGAAGTGTACCGTTTAGTTTGGGGGTGGTGTGATAGAGGCGAAGATTTGAGCGTAACAAATTCACATCGCTACTTGTCACAGACGAGTCCCGGGTCAACAAGGACGAACCAGCTAGCTGTCTGGCATTGCAAGTTCTGGTTTTGTCCGATCTTCTAATCGCGACGTCTTAACACTGACATGTTTAATATCCCGCAGTATTCAGTCTTGCACTTTCACTTATTTTAAGTTTTGGTGTTATCCTCAAATGTTTTTTTTAAAATACAATCATACGTACTTAATTCATGTACACGCTTTTTTTAACTCATTGATATGCGCGCATGCGCAATTAATGAGCTATTGCAGTGTGGAGAAAATGTCCGTGGAGTTTTAATTGTGGACAGATTTAAGTTTAATCCAAATCACGTGATTCCTTTTGAGCACGAGGAGACAACCATCTTAAAAGGAATCTTAGGAACTTAACTTTTTAAACCTATCTTTATTTCGTGTTTTGGAGTTCACATGAGGAAAATATACTCTTTATGGAGAGAATTGTCTGCCTAGCTGTGGACTAACTCGTGAATTACGACCCGGGATTTGATAAGTAATAGGCTTTTTTGCTCATTGTCTTAAAAAAACAAACAACTGTAGCAAATGAACAAGACAAGATTGAAACTCAGTTCGATATCCACAGAAAATATTGCCCAAACACGAATGAGTTGGTTCTTAGTCCCTGATTACAAGAACAACTTTGTAAGGACAACAGGGCTCGGAAAAACTTACCGGTTCTTAATATAAGAACAATCGGGTAATCATTTACTTTTTTCTCAAGCGCAAACTTTCTGCAAGCACAATCTACTGTACAAAGAAATCACTTGTATGAATCCACAATTCTTACGTGCGGTTATGCAACAAAATAAGTTGATGGTACAACGCCGCGCAGCTCGATAGTGTTGGCGAAGGTACAGAAGAGAAGACAGTGTCACGACCATGCTTGAATAACTGGGTTGGCGAACTCTGGAGCAACACCGGGTAGACAGCCGCCTTACGGCCCTGTATAAGATCACGCTGGGTCTCCTTTTCGTGGACAGTTGTGGGCTTCTGCGCCCAGTCACGTGCAAGACACGCCACACTCATAATGAAAGCTTTACTCCTCTTAAAACTGGCACAACTTCCGAACGCCTATCATTCTTCTCTGGAATTTGTAATACAATCGAACAATCTGCCCGCCTCCATATTTAAGGAAAAATGTAATCTGGAAACTTTCAAAGCTAGAATCAGTCAAATTCACCATCTTCCTCTTAACTAGCTAATCTGTAGATGATCCCCAAACCATCAATCCTCATATGTGAGGGGTAGGTTGCCAATGGTAAATAATTAAAGCTCTCGGCCATTCCTCAGCTCGATCGAGTGTATTTTAGCATGTTCTTGGGTTCAGTCTGACGCTCTTATATATGAAAAAGGTTATTATAAAAAAATAATATAAGAATAACTGTAGATGTTTGTAAATGACAGTTTTTTAATGGTCGATCGTTTTCGCCGAACATAACCAGGGATATCGATTTCGTTTCAGGCCGGACGCCAGACGCAATGTCCGATTGTTTAATATGTAGCGTCTGAACACACGGACCTTATACATATTAAACAACCGGACGTTGAAACATCGATTAACACACAAATTTTTTCTTTTTGAGTGTCGAAATTGTTGATTGTGATGCGGGCTCCTACAGTAACTTAGAGAGTTTAAGATACGAGTACGCCAACGCCGACGACGACCGCAGAAAACAATAGTGAATACAATAGCTGCACGTTGGAATGCACCGTGCGGGTCACCTCCACCTGTCGACTTGAAAATTACAACGTGAAAAGCGCAGTTTTGAAGTTTTCGCGACTACGGAGAACGACGTACAGAAAATTATGTTTATCTTCTTTTACCTTTCAAACAATCACTTTCGCCCTCTTCTATTCACAAAGCGTAACTCGAACATAAGGGAAAGCAAACTAGCCATACGTGATCGAAAAGAACAAGCAAGAAGTGTGTTTTTTGTAGGCTGTCGTCGTCGATGTTGCCGTCCTTAAATCTTAAACTCCCTAAAACCCACCGCACACTTGTGCGATAGCAAGCAATTTGAAGATGCAATAACCTCCGACAAGGTGCACTCACTTTTAAGGAAATCAAACATGTTTGATTCATGCGATCAATATTG
>JAOBAT010145595.1:0-11189 GCA_026413305.1 Hydrozoanthus tunicans
CCCTAAATCAGGTTTTGAGAAATTGAGCTCTGAAAAAGTGGGGAGGGGTGGGGTAGGGGGGTATGTGCTGCCACCCCCCACCTCCCCCGACAAAATTGGGTTCCTTAAAAATACCATTGTTTTGACTTCTTCCCTAAAGGAAAAAAAATTAAAACAAACTTGTACATGCATGGCGATGTTACACCGATGTTCTTAAACATCTAATAACATTAGATAATAAAAAAAAATAAAAAAAGAATAAAAAAGAATAAAAAAAGAAAGAAAAGGAAAAGAAAACAAGAAGCTCTGTGGCGGGCAAGCACGTCATCGAGAAACACGGCACTAACACTGATAACTTATCCAATTCATTCTCAGTTCTCCGAAAATGCAGGAAAAAATTTGAACGTCTTATATATGAAATGTTTTTTATCAGAAAACTCAAACCCAGTTTAAACTCTCAACCTGACTCAATCCGTGCGAATCTATTTACCTGACACCCTTTCTTTTATTTCTTTTTCATTTTTCTAAACAATGGTCACATGCATTTAAATTGACTCATATCTCAGTTTAAGTTATTTACGTATCACTTCATTTTAGCTTGACAATGGCGTTAGTAAAATGCCGAAACGTTGCTCGGTCAATATAGTTTCAGTTATGTTTTTGTTAAAAAAACAATCAGCCATGCAAATTTGTTGTCTGACAACTACTTATCAGTTTCTACCACAATAGAAGAATGGTCAAATAAACTTTGCCATGCAAGGCAACGTATCACGCTCAGGAGCGTAGCCAGGATTTCTAGGAGGGGGGTTCCAATGAAAACAGTTAGTTTAAAATCCTTACATTTTGTAAACGCAAATAGATACCACCGTAACGTTCACTGTACTTATTGAAAGTAAAGAACAAAACGAAGGATTTCAATGATCGAGAGTCCATTACACTCTGCTAGGCTAAAATCACTGTTAAAAATAGGAGAGGGGATTCTTGGCGCTGGAGGGGGGGTTCCGGAACCCCTGGAACCCTCCCCTGGCTACGCCCCTGACGCTAAAGCTACGCTAGTATTACACTTATAAAAAATCCCAAATTAACTCTGGAAAAAAATTAAAACTAAATTGCCTATTTCTAAAAAATTTTTTGAAACATTTTTGAAAAGGGGGACACTAAAAAAGAAATAATTGTTTTTTTCTTATAAAGTTTATTGTTTCTAATTCGGGTCATACAATGCACTGCTTAAAGTACAGATAACGCTAACCACTTTCTTCGGATCAAATAATTTCATATAAAATTAAAGTGCTTCTGCAAAATTTTTTTTAAAATTCGTTCAAATTGTTTTCTTTTCTAACTAGCAAAATTTTCACTCATCTTGGTTCACGACCGCGTTTTCAGGGGACTGGGTTGTGACGTCATTCCCGACTTGTAAAGTTGAGCAAATGAGATACTTTCTAAACACAAAGGGGCAAAAGAACTGAGATCTGTATGAGGAATTGAAATCTGCTTCTGAATCAAAAATCTATGATTGATTATGTTTATCTTGCCGTGTTTTGATCCAAAGATGTCCGGGAATGACGTCATAACACAGTTCCTCTAAAACACAGCCGTGAACCAACAAAACTTAAACTTCATATGTGTATAAAAAATCGAGAATACAACCGATTTCAAAAACTCGTTTCTTAAACGTCCTTAGTTTCCAAAAACTTTAAGTAGTTACAAAAACTATTGTTAGTGTTATAGACACTTTAAGTCACGAGCGGTTAATAAAAGCCACTAGATATCTTTTTAAGTAATATGTGTAGTTTTATATAGTTTTATCCCAAATATGAAAAAGGAATCTTTCACTATGTATATCTTTAGTTGCACTTTTAGCAAAACTAACTAGAGCCCTTTAATTTACTCTGCCTTCTGATTTTACCAACCACCAGTATCTTCTTACACTGTCAGTAAAAAAAATAAGTTGTTTGGTATTTGGCTGACACTTGAAACCTTCTGCGATGGAAGACAAAGACAGTGGCAAAGCCAGATTGTAGGCATGCAGGCCCGGGCCTTCAAATGATTTTGACAGGGAAAAGAATAGTATTAAAAAATTATTCAAATTGTATTCAATAAAAAGAAGAAATTGAACAGGTTTTTAAAAGAACCAGTTAAAATTGTTGTTTTTCAATGAATGCTGCAAGGTTAATACTTGCCCAAAACCCCTGATGTTGATGTTACAAATGAGTGGAGAAAAGACTTAGTAATAAATATTATCCCTGATTTCTCAGGCCGTCCCCTTCCAGTCATCAGTATGTTTTCGCATACAATGCTAAAAACATTTTTTTATTCCAGGGAAGACAGTTTCTAGCATTGGCATGGTTTTAAGATTTTAGTACATATTTTCTGGTGAACTCAGAAATGCAAGGGAGCATGCCCCGGACCCCCCTAGAAATGTTCGAATCTTATGCCCTTGCTCAGGTATATGGGCCTGCAAATTTTTCAGATTCTAGCTACACCACTGAAAGATACACCAATTTGGTGCAAATACACCGATTCGATGATGGAATTGAAATAATCTATTGGGAAAAAAGTGGCAGTAAGAAACAAAGACAAAGACAAAAAAACATAAGAAGAAAGATGGAAAACCCTTTTCTTAACCTTTTTAAAAAAATACCAAGTCACCAATAAATAAATAGGTTTCTGCCACTTCCATACATATCCTGTGATCAAATTGATGTTTTTGCCTGAGTAAAAGAATATAAACAAAAAATTTTTTAACCATGATTATGTGCCAGTTTGAATACGCAATTGTTACCTTATAGGCCTGTTGGAACAAAATTGATATTGGTGCCTCCTAGTGCCCCTCCCCCCCCCTGCTTCCAACAGGCCTGCCTTATATTTTTGTCTTACCTTGGATATTCTATTCATGCAAGACCACAAGTTTTCATAACATTTGAAATACATGGTTCACCTTTCATGTTTGAATGAAACACTACACGGTGGAGTAACAAACTGGAGACTAATCATTATCATAACTGCAAGAAGTTTCTTTGAGTACACATCTCAAATGCCTCAAAAACCACCAAGTATTTATATTAACTGCATGCAAATTAATTGCTTTCAAATCAATATAAATTCCAGTTGGCTTGTATCTTGTGGTGCACATAAAAGCTTTCAAACCCTGAATTGCCTGTCAACAAAATTAATATGAATTGTCTATCATAAAATGGTGGTTGCTAATTAGTGCATGACAATATTAGACGTCAGTGGTTGACATCATGGTGTTTTATGCCATTCAAAGGATGTTGAAAGAGTTGATGATAGTGTTAGTGGTTAATTTAAGGATACTACAACATAAACTTCTCATGAATAATTCTTTTTATTTGAAATTAGATTTGTTTGAATGAAGCCCTGGGTAAATTCTGATAATCATTATTTGTGAATGAAACACACAGATACTTTCTACACTTTACACATACCATTACTAGTTATTTCAGTAAACTGCCATTAGCTGTAAAGTAATTTGTTCATTCATGCCCTGTTTCATTGCTACAGTTTTTCATGTTCATAATATCAAAGGCTTGAACCATTAAATCTCTGCTAATTTCAGTACAAGAAGATATCATTCTTAGAGTCATACAAAGATTTGAGGGTAAGAAAACCAGCATCCTACCCAATTTGTAGTTGCCCACTTAACCATGCATAAGACAGAAAGTAAATCTGGAAAATCAGATGCTTATTGATGTTCAAAATGAACTAATTTTCTATCTGTAAATGATGAAACAATATTTATCAGTGTTCTTTATAATTAATGATATAGTACCTGTCACATTGATTGGAAAAAATCACTAAACTACGCATTATTTTGTTTTCCAACTCTGATTAGTTAGAGTTAACTTTGTCAATTAACATGTACATCAGCAAACCAGTTTTAAAACCAGAGTTGTCTAATAGCCCATCAAAAACTAAAAATCAACTTGTAACCAATTGAAAATGTAACTTATATCAAGAACAAACAGACTGAATTGTAAAAATTTTCAGCTTCTTGTAATTTCTTGTTGAACTTTACTTGTTAAAGAACCAAAATTTTTATTTCTGCCACTTTTAAGTTTACCACTCAAAGATATGCATTATTGCCTTTACTGTATAATCTATGCAAGGAGAGTGTGTGAAAGGAAAGTAAGCTCTTTCACTGTAAAGCATTGTAAGGATAGAAAAGGAGTTGAAAAGTTAGTGATGTAATTAATGTAAGATTATATATCAATGTGAATCTGCATAAGGAAGGAGACAAAGCAATGCCTTATTTACTCTGACCAAAGACTATTTACATTATCAAACCACCTTTTAAATACCATACATTTCATGTATGCTGCTCCATCGAATAATCATAATCTTTTTATAGTGTTATTCTCTGACTTAAATAAGTTAAGATCAATATACATAATAGAAATTTGATGCTGCTATCCCATAACTATCCAAGGCCCTTGTAGCTTGGGTTGCTGATAGAAGCCGCCTTTGGAAGTCACTGTGAAGCAAATCTCCCCCTCGTGGAACTCGGTACAGAAATCCTTCAAGGTTCAACATACACAATCCTTTACCATTCATAAGGAATTTATCGGCAGAGATGTCTCTTACTCCATATCGATCTGTTGCCCACTTTAACCATTCGACCACCTCCCATTTTGACCAAGTTCGTGGATCTGATTTAACAAAAAGTATTTCTCTAGGTTAGAACATCTCCTTGAAAAGTTACCACAATTGTATATACATCTTATTAGCCAAGTACAAGGTCCGTACGGAAAGTTATGGACCCAAGTTTTTTTCTTCCTATTTATGGCCCAAGCGGGAAGCTTCCAACCCATAACATTTTTAAGTTGTTTAAGCAATTCAACTTCCAAGCATTTTTAGCTTTAAAGTTATTTTTAGAAGTTGGTGCCCTAAATACTGTTATTTCTAAAAAAAAAGTTTCAAGTATGAATGAAGGTACAATAAATTAACATTGCTATTGTTGTTGTATATATATCAGAATTGGAAAAAACGTTGAAACTCCAAAGGTTGGAACTAAGACTCCAAATCTCAAACTTGATGTTTTTTAAAGTTCTCTTTTTAAAAATCAACAAACTGAATTGGTATCATATGCTTTTATTACTGACATTCAATTACTTTAGGTTCAGCCAGTCATTGGAATTCGCTGCACGACCCACCTGGAGGTACTCTGGGCTGTTCAAAGTTAAAGACATTATCTTCATCATCAATATCAGGAACTACACAGTCTTCATATGTTGATGTACTTCCCTTCTTTCGGGTTGGCGATGGGATTTCTGTTCAATTATAAAGACAAATATTTACTTCAAAGTTAAAATCCAAATTTTTATCCAGTCTAGTCTTGTTTTATGTAATTAAGTGCATCAGAGGAATTTTTCCAAAGAGTTCATATTTTTCACTGAGCATTGATTAAGAATGCCTCAAAATAGCAAGTTTCAATTTTATTTTGATTGTGATAATGTATGTTGGTCCAAGAGCTACGGCTTCCCACAACAATATCACAATAAAGCAACAATATTGTACAGCCCCTTTTTGTTATGAATCATTGACTTAAAATCTTATGGTTGTGGTTGAAGTCTTTACCAAATATTGCTTTACATTTTTCTTCTTTGATAACATTGTGAGTTCTTGCTTAAAAGAAACTAGATATTATAATGTTTTTTAAAAGAAAGCAATGCATTTGAATGAAGCAGCTCTTAACAGCCCTCAAATTTATAAAAATGCTAACATTTATTGTTTTATTGATATATCAATTAAACCTTCATTCATTCAGCCAAACAGTGAGTATTGCAGTCGACACCAAAACATTCTTGAGAAACCATTTCCATATAAAGAAGCCATTATCAAACAAATTTAGGCCCATTACCATAGTAAATTTCATCACTCTTTAAGGAAATATAATACACTTAAGTAAAAGCCACATATTTTTGCCTTTAAAGTCAAGTCTTAATAAAACAAGTTCAAATAATAAATTCCTTTCAAAAATAACATATAAATAGAACATAGCAATTAAAATAAAAGCAACAGTTTCTAAAAAAAGTTCAGCATTGTTAAGATTAGTTCATGGAAAGCATTTTTTGAAAACAATGTTTTATTTTACGTTTTACCCTCTCTATATACCTATATACAGCTATGTATATTTTTCTTGTAAATATTAATTATACACTTCTACCTTGGCTTAAATTTACTTTTTTAAACGTTCAAACAACTTAGGAACCTCCCATTCACTTACAACAAAATCAGATTCATTGAAACCAATCTCATAAACAATAACATAAAAACTTGCATGAAATTGAATGAGAGAGTATGACAGTATTTTCAGCTGTTTGGTAGCCCAATTGTTTGCAATTGTATTTGCTGACGAACAACACCGTACTGCCCACGCATAGACTCCCACAACACACATCTTCACCACTCTATGTCGGCAAACTTGAAAATTAGGTTTTGAAATCGCTCAGTGTTTCTTTTCTTATGCAAAATGAAACAAAGGAACAAAGACTCGTTTTTCATAATAGGTTGAATTAACTCTCTTATTCTATGTACACTGGGGACTGAGATTTGGGGGTGGTGAAATAAAACTTTGCTAGAAACCTTTTTAAAAAATCATAGACATAATATTATTTGCAGGATCCCAGTAGACCAATTGCTCGCACTGACGACTGAATACAACTCAATTGAGCCGGCCAATGACATCAATAATTGTCAAGTCGTTTGAACCATGAATAATCAAAGTATTTTATTAGACACCGAAAACTGCTTTTCGAATTTCAATTATTTGCTGACGAAAATGTGTTGCAAGTTACGTATATTTTTCTACCACAATTTCCTGAACGAAAACGTTAATTACTAAAAGCCATTCTTCAACACTTGTAAGAAAGCGTTCAATATTGACCTAAAGCGGAAACAAGTGTTCCTTTGTTTGGAGTTAAGCGATACCGACTGGAATTCCTAACAATAGGAACAAATTTAAGTAAAAGAACACCTACGCTTCCACAATTTCATTCATGCATCAAAAATATCTGAGATTGCTGTGATTTCGACGAAGATAACTGACCCTTCTGGCAACCAAATAAACACCCTCTAATTATTGGGTTTTATATAATCAAAATTTGAATGAGTAAGTAAAAAATGTTCGTTCTCTCGTGAGAAACATTTGACAGATTTTTCTGAAATAAACACTCAAAACGTGTCCCATACTAACCTTGAAAATCGACTCTCACATCAATACGACTAGAGTCTGTGACTTCCTGCTGACCCAATGTTAAACCGTCTAGCAACTTAAATGGAAATAAACGGAAAATATGTTAGAAAGCCAAAATATTTGCGAGTTTTCCTATTTGTGTTGTTCACCATCAAGCAGCGAGGTCACACTAAAACAACTGTTTTCTGTCAACAGCCATCTTGTTCAAAACCGCCTGTCACGTTACAGCTATCACAGAACAGACGTGTTTTTGCACGAAACACGCTGTCACATTATTTTTCGCGTATAATCCAATTCCTGGAGTCAATATACATTTACAGACATTTACCAGGTATCAAACCATAGAGAGCCTCGAAACTTTGATGGGTTCCGACAGCTTACTTAAAAAAACTGAAATGAGATCGTGAAAGGGAGCTTGCATGTCCTATAAACAATGTGTGCACTACGGATCAGAGTTTTTTTCGAGTGTCGCGTTTCCAAATAATAGGTAAACTTTGATATGAAGAAATCTACAAACTTTACTAAAAAGAACTTTCTATTTACCTTTAAGTTCTGTTCCTGTTCCCTGAGTAAAACCGAGTTCAAACGAGGCGCGCACAAGAGCGCGTGACTTTCAACCGGCTGAGCGAGTGTCGAAATGTAATCAACGCTCTCTCACAAATTCTAAAACAGAATATTTTCGCCATTTCTAAATTAAACCAAATTCAAATTCTTACCTCGTTGCCACGAAAGAAGATCTTTTGCTCATTGACAGCGAAGCCTTCTTGTTCTTCAATGATTTGCTTTAATCTGAGAACACTCAAAGAAAGTGAGACGCGGAAAGGAATCGGCAGCCGGGGAGTCCCATCGTCGATAAGAACGCTACAAATAAAACACAAAACACGAGTCATTAGAACACAACATTTGCAGAACACCATTTCAAACATTACCATGGGAAACTGACACTTACCAAACAGTTAATGGTTCAGCCATTTGTCTGAGATTTAAGCCGCTGTTGAAGATAAGTTTCTAGCTGTCGCCTGTTGTTGGGTACGGGCCAGCAAACAAAGAATTACTGACTTCCCGAAAATTCGGGAGCTTTAGAGATATTTCTAGCTGGCTGATGAATAGAAACTACTCTCGGAGGATCGAAGCCAACTAAAAAGAAGCGTTTCGAACCGAAAGCCACATCAAATCTCCCGACGAGAAACTTACTGCCACATTGACAGACACCTCAGTGTATCTCCAGGAATCAAATACACGATTGGCTTTGTTCGTTGAAGTTGCTATTAATAGTGGATGAAGTCACATTTTAAGCACATTTATTTCTCCATCGGTTTGTCGCTACAGAAACAGCGCCGAGACCATTGTTCCGACAAATTTTCAAAAGGCGAGTTCCTCCGATTGCTGTCGTAATAACGCCAAATATGGAGTCTGTTCAAGAGGTTCGCGCATTCGGCGTTCCTTCGAAGGCACGCCTACACTTCGGAATTTACACGCAACCCGTCAATCATAATAACAACTAATAAGCCATTAAAATTCACCAGCAACTTTCAGATGTGGTCCCGTGGTGTAACGGTTAGCACTTGAGACTCTGAATCTCACGATCCGAGTTCAAATCTCGGCGGGACCTTAATTTTTTTTTTCCCCTTTTTTTACTTTTCCTTTTTTTATATTTCCTTTTTTTCTTATATCGGACTTCTTTACTTCATTTATAGGAATGAAGATCAAAACCCGAAGAAAACGGAGCCATATATCTCCTCCAAACTTTTAAATTTTCCGCAACAGAGTCAGAAACCGATTCGGCGATTGAAGCCGATTTAGTACCAAGAACAGTCCTTATAGTTATGGCTTATCCTTGCGAGTGGCGTATATTCGTTGATGTTTTTTTGCGGCAAAGAATTCAAGCAAATTTTCTCATAAACACTGGTTTTGATTAGGAATTAAGCGCCTTACTGTATTATTAATAAAAATGTCTGTGTTGTTTTTAGTCCATTTGTTTTTTATTTCTTAAAAGTTGTTCTCGAAAACTTTAAAAAGTCCATTACAACAATATAACGTCAAGATTTGTTAGTTTTACCCCCACGATCAAGCATATTTGAGGCTGTCGTGCGCAACCCGATGGGTCAAACGGATTAAAATCACGCCAAATTGCATGACTACATGCAACGATGGGCAGACATGCACATGAAAAAGTCTAAAATAAAAATAAACAATGCTCTCCCACAAAGATTTGAAATGGACGACCTATATGGACCTGAGCCGGTAAGCACCGAGAAAATCCTTCCCTTCATTCAATATATTCACCATTTTTTCGGTTCTCGAATACATTTTGAGTTTCATTAGACCTGTTTTGTGGTAATGAAATTTATCGAACAAAAGACAAAAGAACTGCTGAAAAGTTTTGCCTGCTAAATATATCCCGTGCCTCTTAATATGAGCCTGCGATTAAATTTTCCTGTCAAATAATAAAAAATTAGGTTCTAATGTGTGGCCATTCTTTGTTCGGTGTAGAAATATACAGCAATCGTTAATGATCCGACAACTATTATCACTTTCACGGTTCAGATCGGAATATTTCAAAGAAATAAATTGTCGAGTCGTATGACGGAGGCAAATGCTTACGTCATCCGGTACTCTCATTGCGGAAAAAAATCAAAACTTCATGCACAACTTCTCCAACGTCAAAGAGTTTCCAATCACTGTACAATGGTTATGGCCCACTGATCGGCGACGATATACAACAATGTTACATCCTGTTTGATTGACTGAATGACGAGCGAATTTAAAAGCTGTGATCTGGTTGTATTGGACGCGTGAGATAAAACTTTTGACGACGGTCGCGTGATTTTAAATATTCTTGCGTTCCCAAGAAGGCCTCGTCTCGTCATCGGCCGTTTTTAAACTAAAGACGAGTTATAAATTGACGAGCTAGAGCAAAAATGTGTAGTTCTTATGGTTTTTCGTCTCTAGTATGAACACGGATTCATTTTGCATCTAGAGGTTCTTGAAAGAGCGCATACACGTATGGTATCCGTCTGTATAGGAGGGTGGGGGGGTTGGAGACGGAAGTTCCAAAAATGATATCGAAAAAAAAGAAACGCACGGGAACTCCCAGCGCAGAAATCTTAGTTTCAGCGGTTTTACACTTAAAATTAATCGATATCATTTTGGAGCCTATATGGATGAGAGAGGCTTTCCCCTTGAATCGCTCTATGATGAAAAAAAGTATATGCCATCTGTTTTCTGTTCGAAGGAAGTTACATTCATGAGCACAAAGCCTCCCCCCCCCTTCTCAGTGTCTTTATGGGGGGGGGGTTAGGTCGCAAGGTGTTGCGGTGTAAAAAGTACAATCACCATTTTTTCGGTAGTGTGACCCTCCTAGTCATGTTCCCATAGGACTTTTTCCCCAAAAGCGATTTTGGGTTCGCACAGTATTATGGTAATGTGTTAATCCGCCATCGTTTTTAGCATGATGGCTATGAGATAACTCTATAAGGCTGAAAATAAGCGGATCTAATGAACATGCAATAAAAGCGATTAAATGAGCCCAAGATAAGCATCTCGTACTGTTTATTGAAAACTCCAAAGAACGTATAGGAAGACCCGCTTCTCTTCTTATAACCTGCAACGGTGTCTTCTAAGAAATATGCCATGGAAATAGATAAGACGGTTTAATCAACTTTCCAACTCAAATCTTCAAAGGGATGGACACGTGACTGCATATCGTTCCCTTTCTTATGTACCTCGTTTTGACGCATTCACCGTTTGGACTTCTTGTTTTTCAACAGAGAATCTCGAAGGGCAATCTAAAAAATTCCAACAACAAAACAAAGTTAAAATCATGTTTTTTCTTCCAGATTAGGCTGTGCCATAGCTCACTCACATTATAACTCCACATTGGATTTCCAGTCACAAATAAAAAACGCTTTGAAATTGTGTGTAACGACGTGATGTGAATTATTATTTCATGGGCGGCGGAAGCAATGAATACATGTGGGGGGAGGGGGGGGGGGCA
>JAOBAT010145606.1:0-11188 GCA_026413305.1 Hydrozoanthus tunicans
TTGTATTATTTTGTATATGTTAAAAAAGCACTGATGAGAGCTTTGGCTACTTCAAACAGAGCTCATATTTTTCTTAATAATGTTGCTATGAAATGATAACTTTGTTACTTCAGTGGATGACCTATTGCTAAATGAGTGAGAAATTTTTTGTTAAGATCTTCTATGCTTCCCGAGCTTCTAATGTTTATATTTTAAACTAATGACCGTACTAGATGAACAGGTGAGTTTTCAGTTTTTTGAAATGTGCTGCCAGTCCATCTATAAACTTTGAATTAGTATGAGCCAAACTTGAACGGATTTTCTATCTTGGTGTTTTCAGAATAGTGACAATTTTTTTAATATTCACCCGGGTAGTTAAACCAAATTTTTATTCTTATATGGTCAGTCCAAGTTTGGCATTCATCCATCATGGATTAGCAGCTGATATAAAAAAATTGGTTTATAAATTGTAAGATCTATATCGCTGTTAACAGTGGTTGGTCAAGCAAGTAAAAAAAAAAATTTTAATTAAAATTAAATTTAAATTAAATTTAAATTTTAATTTTAATTTTTTTAAATTGGTTTATAATTGTAAGATCTATATCGCTGTTAACAGTGGTTGGTCAAGCAAGTAAAAAAGTTTTAATAAACCAGTGTTCTTGCCAGCTCTGGAAAATAGAAGAGGCACCCTAGCAAGTTTTATTTTTCATGCAATTTCTGATTGGCTGAAACTGAATTAGAAAATGTTTACTTACCGCTGACAAAGATATGTCTCATCTCGTGTTTTTGGTTGATGCAGTTTGTACTCTGAAGTCTTGATGTAAGATCAAGCCATTTCAATCAGTTTTACAGCATAAAATGAAAAAGAAAAGAAATCAGAGGGTGGTGAAAGAAAATATTAAGGGCACTACAAAATAAGAAGGTTGCTGGGAAAAAACAGAAGGATGTAATGTTCTTTTGTTTTTTCCTGGGAGAATACGTAGTACAAAAATTGCCATTTTGTTCATTGACCATTGTTAATGCAAATTTTCTTTTTTTCTTTTTTTTTCAGCAACAGAACGTAAGTAAAAGAAAATTACCATTTTATATGTTTTTTTAAATTTCTTCATGCATTTATGCCCAAGCTAGTTAGAAACAAAAAGGGGAAAATTAGGGGGTATCTTTCCCTGCTAGTGGTGTGGGTAAATCATTTTTCCCCTATGCACCAAACCACTCTGGAAACAAAAATAAACCTGGTAGGATGTGCAGTCCAACAGGTTCTTACATAAAATGTACATTAATTAACTGCTATATGTTGTTAAAAAAAGAGAGTGTTTGCTATCATGAGGTTTTAAAACATTAAAACAAAATTCTAGATATTATAAAAGTTAAGACTTGCAAAGTATTTTGGCCCTTGTTAGGGAAAATGGCCTTGAAAGGAAAGAGTTTTTGTTACATCCAAATAATTTAGTTGAAATTGAGCTCAGCCAATAAAAGGGGAAAAAAATGTGGGTCAGTAATTTGAATAAACAAGCTGCAAGGCCAAGTAAATAAATTTAGAAGTACCTCATCTCAGCCCATTCCCTTTTTGGTAGCTGCCTCATAAACCTTTTACAGTTTGCTATTTTCATTTTTGTACAATGTCTTTTTTAAACTTGTTTGCTCACCCATTTAATGTTTCTGTATTTTTCTTTTCAGCCACCGAGGCACCAACAAGTAAGTATCTTAAGATCTTGGAAATCTAGAGTCCAGAAAATTGCTTTTAATTAAAACCGTTTTGGATAAACTAAAAGTGCTCTGACATTAAAACCACTGTGTAAAAACCTGCAAAGCCTTCATTTACTTTCCTTGTCTTTATGTGGCCTAATGGGCCGCTAAGGCTTGAATGGATTTAGCTTTTATTCTGAGTGACTTTGAACCAACTAGTAAACAAACACAAATGGTACAACCAATTGTAACCTCTTTTCTAATGAGAGACAGACAATCGGGTGAACTGCCAGTGTGTTTTTTTTTTTAAAGAAATAATGGTTTCTTTAAAAAATCACTTTTATTGGTTAAAATTTGAAGATAATATACTAGTTGGTTTTTCTATGAACTTGTCGCTTCGAGTCTTGTTGACTTTTAACTCATGGAAAACACCACTTTGTTGTCAAATTGTTAAATAGGACCAGAAAAACTCGTAAACTGCAAAATTTCAACTAATTGCTATTTTTCTTTTTTTTTAAGGTGCAGCAGTGAACGTACAGCCTGCTCTCGCCATGTTGTTTGCTATGCTTTTTGCTTTGTAAGTTACCTTTGAAAGTTACCTTTGATTAGGTTTCCTCGAGTAAAACAAAGTTGGCCAATAGAAACACATTTTGCAATAAGGTTGAAAGCATTCTTGTCACCTTAAAAAATATTAAAATCCCTTGCTATTTTTGGTTTGCCATAAAAAACATTGCACTTTTTTAGTCTTAGATTCCTTTTTTCCCCTTCCTTAGTGTGGCTGTTGATGTTAAAATTGTTTGACATGGAATCTAAAGAAATTTTTTCCAGTGTCCAATTTTCTTGCTTTGTGTCTGTAGAAGACCATTTATCTAACTTGAACAAACAGAAATACTTAATAAGCTCAATGTTTTTTTTAAATTTCTGTGTAATTTGTTGTTTTAACTTTATTTTTAATACTTGAATTGTAAATTTTTATCCATAACCTATGTAGTGATTGGAGTAGAATTTGGGTTGCAAAGCATTATATATATTTTTTATAAGCCAAGCTTACTAAACTAAGCTCTTATTACATGTTAAGTTGCACATTTGTCTGGGAATCAGATCAGTTAATAACTTGTTCTTTTTCGTTTTCAGCTTGGCCTAGAGGTGTCTGCAAGGGGCTATGTGGGATAGTCAAGATATATATTATCAGTATATCTTAGAGTCAGCTGGATGGATTGCTTTTATTTGTTGGGATTACATCAGTTTTTTATATACAATGTACAAATTTTGCTCTTTGTTGTCAGTTTGAATTTGAAAGGTATTGTGCTTTCCACTTGGCCTAGACAGAAATAAAAAGTTTTGTAATAATCTTTGTGTTTGTTGTTGTGTCACTTCAGAAAATTGAAGGGTCTGGCTAGTGCAAAAACAAAGTAAGTTATTTTTTATGAAATGGTAACAAGTTCTCCTGGTCGTTACGGAATGATACTAGGGATGTAGGGGGAAATGACAACTCAATAAAAAATCATCTTGTTTTTGCACTTAACCGTTCTTTTGTCCCAACTTGAAAGAAACAACCCTCAATAACATGATTAAAGCAAATGTTAAGATGGTGATCTGTACATTTTTCTATACTAGCGGATAAACATTTCCAAAAAAATGTTATAAGACCTGTTAAACTCAAAGGTGCAAAATAGCTGGCAAGTTTGCAACCCTTTAATGAAAGCGTATCAGGAAGCGGAATGCTGCACTAATGTAACAGATAACTGATTTCATCATGTAGAAATGACTGCAATTGATTGATAAAAAGTATTGAATTATATTTTCTTGCTATGTACTGTACAGTTGTTATACATTGAACAGCCTGCACAGTGTGGCATTTTCTGATGATTGTACTGTCTTGAATTGTAATAACTTTTGTTATATGTTGTAATATCTGTTGTGAATTGTTATAACTTGGCCTAACGCACCAAATAATTATATTTTGTAAAGACCTTAGTATGCAGTTTTTATAGACAATCTGTGGAGCGACGTAGGTCTTGGACAACGTCGGATTGATTGTCATAAATAGGGCTGGGGTAGAAAATGCATACCAAAAGTATCTTGGGGAGAGGGGGTTTGGGGAACAGGAACTAACCTGGCTGCATCACCTGTGAAGTGTACCACAATCTGGTTCATGTACCTACTCGGTTCTAGCAGTGTCGGTTAAAAGTTTGAGTGAAAATAAAGTGTAGACACTTTGTCATGCAGTCATGGTTGGGCAAAAGAAATTACAAAATAGAGCAACATGCAGCTTCAGTTGGCTTTTGAGGGACTGGGATGGTTTGCCATTGTTATATCTGCTGTTTTGGAAAAATAGAAAATACTAGGCCATAACCTGTGCCTATTTGGACTTGATTTGTTTCAAAACTTTTGGGATTATAATTTCTTAAATAATTATAAGTTATGCAAAAAAAAAAACGTTTCTTTTGTAGTTTTTACTTAAAGCCTGTTAATTGCGTTTTCAGTAGGAGGTGCAAGTTTTCTTGTAGTCGATAAACTTGTCAGGTCCAGTCCTAAATGAATGTTGATACGTCACTTCATGGCTATACTATACTTGGCCAAGTAACTGCACCTTCCACTGTAAAACTGTTCAAAAAAGTTCCTTTGATTTATATAAATTATTGTAAACTATTGGTTTATTTTAGGGTGGTATTAATGAATGTTCATATAGGACACTCTTAGTCCTTGCTCTATATTAGTTGCCTTCTTTGAATTGGAGAACATATTTTCCTCCTTTTCCCACAGTTAATGTAAAACAGAACGAATTCGGGAAAAAGAAAGGCTTGCTGTTGCTTACCTGTAACTCGTATGTGCCAATAAAAATATCCTTATTGATGCTTGGGTTACATTTTATATTGTTTACAAAAAAAGTAAAAAACCAAAATAATACATATATAACTGGGAAAAAAAAACAAGCATAGACTTGGAGTGTTATTACAACTCACAACAACTTTATTACAGTTCACAACAAAAGCTTTTACAATTCATGCTGCACCATTACATTTCACAAGGTATTACAATTCATGACAGTACAATTAGTTTGAACCATGAGTATTTTTAGTATCATGGAAAAATGTAAGTAACCTTCCCCTTTTTCAGTGTATGAATCCCAATACCGTGGAAAAATGTACGTCTTTTTAAAGAAAGGTTGATTAAAGTAACACAAACACTTCTCGTACATTACTAGTGTTGGTGGTTTTATGTAGGGAAGTCTTCAGGGCTGAGTTTTGTTCCATAGACAATTATCCCTAAACCAGGGTTAAGTCATCACAGTAATTAACTTGGAATAGGGCTTTTGAACAACTTGGCCAAGCAGTTTTTGACAGATTCTTAAAAAAATATCAAAAACAATTTATCAGTCCTTTCTTTTTAGATAAGGAATAAACTTTGTAAATTAAACCTTTGGAAACAAAAGTTGTTAATGTAGAAAAATCTTAAAAGTCTTCGGAAATAAAAGGAAATATTTGGGAGGAGTTAATTGTCATTAACTGCTTGGTTTATGTAATACACTCACCAAGGGACCTTTGAACATCCTATATAAATTCTCTTTTTAAATTATCAAACAAAGAAAAGTATCTACAGTGGTTACACTTTCATGAATGCATTCCTCCAAATCACTTTAGAACTGGAATTTACTTCTGAATAAATAACGGTTAATGTATGTTTCTAATTTGCTTCAAGTTTGCCTTAAATATTCTAGAGTCTTGGACTGTTCAAGGCATTACAAGAAGCCACTCAGTTTTTGATAATACTGTTCCAATAATTATGTTTAACTCCAATAACTATGTCTAACTTAATACACTCCAGTGATAAAAGTATTTGACAGCTTTTTGCCCCTACCTTGGCACCTTGTACACCAACAAGTGCTTTAATTGCATTGCCCAATGTGTAAACATCGTTCATAGCAGCAAAAGCTATTTATCATATACTAAATAACTATAATTACAAAAAATTTAAAAACATACAATGGCTTTTCAGTTTTTTGTCAACATATTCAATAACTTTGTAGAAAATAGCATTGGACCTTTCAATATGAAACTTGGTTTTCTACCAAAAACTTGAGAAGACAATATGAAATTCTCCGTTTATAAGAACTACTCACAGAGAAATTGACAATTCAATAAGTTTCAATTTTTCTATAGTTATGCTGCATACCTTTAAGATAACCATTTTAAAGCACTGCTTTTAAAGCAAGTCTTGCAACTAGTCGTCACATAGATTTCTTGAGGTGTAAATACTGTGGAAAGAAGTTTCTTTCATAAGTGTCTGTTAAAAGCAAAAAGATATTAACAAACAGAATTTTTTTTAAACTCTGACACACGTACACCAGGAAGACAAATTTCAATGGTAATTAATTCTATTTGATGATAAAAATCTGTGATAAAATATTACACATGATACTTGAGAATGACGTTCTGGAAACGTGTATATTATTTATCATGTATAATATTTTATCACAGATTTTTATCGTCAAATGTTTTACAAATCTTTACTTATTCAAATTAATTATATCATTTATATTTCATGTTATATTTCAAATTGCCCTTACTTTTTTTTTTTGAATTGGGTTGTACACAATTTCTAGCAAAAGATTTTCCAAATGCCAAGTGCTACTCTTGGCCAGATGTTACTTTTTTTGCAGGGAGGGAGGGGAAGGGTTACTTTTGGAGTTTTTGTCTAGCCTGAAAGCTGTCTCTCCTGAATCATTGGGGAAGAGGGGAAGAAGCAATGTCCAGCTCTTGACTACTGGTTACCATGAATAGTTTGTTTAAGGTTGTTTTTACTGTTGGCAAGAACTGAACTTTGTTTGCTATTAATTTTCTTTGTCACTTTTGTGATTAACAATGTGCTTCACACCACTAATAAAGTACTTGCTAATGAACACTTTTACCATAACTCATTGGTAAAACTGCCAATTGAAATCATCTCAACTTTTGAAAAGGTGCTTGAACCATTGCCTCTTTGTAGTTTTCTTGACTAGAGAAGATTGTTTGATTAAGAAATCAAAGGTGAAAATGTTTAGTTTTTGGCTCCAATTCTTGAAGAAAGGCTAAAGTGACGATGTTTGCAAACACAATGCTTAGTTGCTTGTAACTTTTGTGAAAGATTCGAAAACAAATGTTACTCGCAAATAAATATATGTGGCCAAAAAGTTTGAGGTATTTGTGTATCAAATATGATGCAGTAATTCCCATGAGAGACAAAGTACACGATCAGTAATGAGGTACTTGAGGTTGACTTTTCATGCTTTTTTTCTGCTCCATTTAGAGTGCTGGGGGAGGGAGAGCAGGGATAACATTTTTTATTTACTGGAAATAACGTGGGTGCAATAAAATCGCCACTTAGGCCATTTGGCACAGTCTGAGCTCTTCAATTTTGCCGGCTGGGTTAGGATTGGGTACTACAAGGGAAAGGGAAAAATATCTGGAAACACACAAAGAATCTCTAAAAAACAAAGTTTTCTTTACCTTAAATAGTACCACAGGATGTCAAAAAGACAATTAAAGGGGTCCTGGGTAAACATGAAGGCATTTGGGATACTTTGCCAAAACATTCTATGTCAAACCTATTTATTATTAACTTTTACCTGGATACTTTATCTCAAAGATGAGCAAGAAATTATTTAGATTTATTTAGATTGCTTGTTCAGAAGTCAGTCAGTGTATTATCATAATTACATGAAGTCAGATTGCAAAAAACAAGTTCTGTAATTTGATCTTTATGTGTCTTCTAGCTGTGCATTGTACAAGGAGGTAACAAATTATATTAAAGAACAAAACATGTGGAGTGAGAAAAGGCAAATCTTTATACTGAAGATCTTGGGAAAGATTAGCCTTTCACATGTTTTTTGCAGATCTTCTTAGATAAAATATCTAGGTTAAGATTAATGGTAAGAAAATCCATTATCAAAAATTAAATTAGGATTTTTTGGTCAAATTATCCCAAATGCCTTCATGTTTATCCAGGAATTCCCCTTTAATTGGGTGAGGAGGATGTATATATTTAGTAAAATCATACTAGTGGTCTATCATGAAAGCTGCATTCTAATTGGCTACGCTACTCGTAGGCTACTAGTGATAGCCTACAAGTAGCAATTGTGCGTGATCATATTTGTCGAAAACACTAAAAAAATTAATTTTAGAGCTTTAAAAAAGATTTTTTACTACTGATTTTTGACAACAAGTATGATTTTACAAAATCAAACTATTCCTCTTGCCCTCATGGGCTAGTAGCCAAATAGCCCATTCGGCCTGTGGCCTCATAGGCTATTGGCTTCTAGCCCATTCGGGCTCAAGGGATAACTGTTAAATATATATATATATATATATATACAAATGGAGAGCAGAAAGGGATGAGGATACATCTCTATATGACACACACTGGTTTTAAAAGGGTAGGTTGAACCAGGGAAGACATGTTGAGTTTGAGTTAAAAAAAAAAGCAGACTGCCTTACATTTTTGCGACTTCCAATTGCTTGCTGTATCCAAAGCAACTCCATTGCGATTTTTTCTCTTCTCTCTTGAAGCTCACTTCTTGTTAGTTGTGTTAAACTATCTGTTTCATTTTCTTCTGGGACAGGCTCTACAATAATTATTTTAGTGGAAGTTTTTCAAGGCTGTGCAGCTTTCACTATCACCAAATAATTTATTTTGAGTGCCAAGTAATATATTCACAAGTTTCTGCAAGAAAAGGTGTTACTTAAAACCTCAGTCTTATGTTTCAGTTTAAAATTTAAAATTATTCAGTTCCAACTAGCTGTTAGAATCATTATTTTTATAATCATTATTATTGTACTTATTATCATTATTATCGTTATCATTATTGTACTTTTTATTATTTTTATTATCATTATTATTATTATTATTATTATCATTTTATTATTATTATTATTATTTTTATCAATCTAACGTGGCAACATTACTTACCAAAGGAATGATCGGTCATCCAGCTTTCTGTTAGAACTTGATTTCCTCTGTCTGTAGGCTTAGGTACCTGTCTCAAAGCCGAGAATCTTGAATCTAACCTTGAATCTCCCATCTCCTTGTTTGTCCCTAAAGGCTCAGGGCTGTTGCTTGAAGAAATAGAACTGTTGGGGCTTGATGGCGGAGACTTCACTTCCAAACTACCTTCAGTTACAGTGCCACTGAATCTGTTTAATGGAGAAGAAAATCTTGTATCTTTATCTGAAATTGTTTGAACATTTCTTTGAACCGCATTACTGGCAATAACTCTTTCTGTTAAGTCCTCGCTGAAAACTGCTGGTTCAGAGCTTATAATTCCTGTATTGCGGGCAGACAACTTAGTCACATTTCCCTCTTTGTTGCTGACGCTGTCGGGTTTATCTTCCTCTTGTGAACGCGAATATCTGTCCTGACCAGATTTTTCTGCCTTTATTTCCTCAAAGTCTTTATGCTCTAATACTTTAGAAGCTTTTGGATTTTTCTCCGGTTCTTTTGATTTGAAAACTGGATAGCCTATGACTCTCCCCGGTGGCCATATAAGTTTTACAAATCTCCCTTCAACTTCGAAGACAATTTCTTCAAACTCCTTTCGCAGAAGTCCGAGTTGTTTACGAAGAATAAATCCTCGAAAATTTGCCTGAAGAAAGAAAAAACAAATTTATCTTTGAGGTCATTCTTGAATAATAGTTCTAAAGTAAGTTAGTTCCTAAAAGTGGCAGGTTAACCTGTAGAACTACGGCAGCTCTAAACTCCCTCGAATCTACCGCCATTTTTTCAAACTTCTCGGAATAATCGCTGAACCGGTGTTTTGAGTCAGCGGCTCTGTTCAGTAATGGCCGAAGACTAGTAACTAGTTTCATTTTAAATTATTCACAAGTCCCTCTTTACGGAATGTGTGCCAGACAAGTGCGTTATTTTGGCGAATACCGAATTTCTGGTCTCAGCCATTGGGAGATACTCCTATATACTGGTTGTAACCAGAAATTTGCGTATGTATGAGAGTCACTGTCGTTTCGCCACGCAGTTTCGCTGAAACGCCCATATAGTTAGTTTACCTGCTTTATCATTAATTTTAAGTTTTTTCTTTTTTTGGGTATGTATTTTTTTCAAACGAAGCTCTTTCACATCTCGATATTATGTGGCCACTGAGCACATTTAATAGCTCCAACACATTATTTATTTTGGGTTGTTATTTAGTGAACCCAAAGCATGTAGTCGATTTATACTTTGGATTTTTAAATCGCGAGTGCAAAATCTATGACATTCTCACTGAACCGCCAAACGAAAATCGGATTCCTGCTTTTGGATCACCGCGGGTTTTGCGGCGAGAATTGACTTTGGCAAATGTTTTATTGATCAGTATGTCTGCTATATAAACGAAAACTATAAAAGCCAATTTGCTGCCAATTTTGCCGGTAACTCTCAGAGTTAAACATATTTGAAAATCTAGCAGGTTAACTGTAAATATATTTATGATACACTCATATTGGAAACAATGAAAATTCACGGTACTGGGCACGGAACTGGTGTACATTTGGTTGATTAAGCTTAAGAATTCCTTCCATCCATTTTTTTCTCAGTTTGCTAGCAAGTAGCTAACAAATTTAGATTGTGTTTATAAATTTTCTTTTAATAAAGAAAGTTTTGCTCTAAATGGTTTTACTTGGATTTACTATAATCGCATTTTTTCCTTCTTTGAGAACACTAATACTCCTTTGGTAAAAGAACAACAATACAGATTAAAATCCTTTGAGAACGGGTAAATTTTGCTCAGTAAGCTCGACCTCAATTTCCCGATTTCGTCAACTGCATCAATTTCTAAAAGTAGTAAGCGGAGAGTTCCAAACCCTACATAATTAATGAATACGAAAAAAAGGGCGATATACAACATTTATTCAATTTAAAGAAGCTGTGAGTTAAGTAGGAAAGATTGAAAATGATCCCTTTTAGGAATGGCTGTTTGACAGTTGATTATAAACTAGCCTCTAGGCTATAGAGCAGCTGCTTTGGCATAAAGGATAAGTGTTTCAGCTGTCGATGTTTAAAAAGTTATTTTTTATTAAATAAGTTTAGCCTTAGGGCCGAACGACGAAACACGAAATAGAAACAAAAATTATTTTGTGACCCTGGACTTTCTTCTTTCTTAAATTTTGTTGGACCCAATTTGGCGAGACGTAACCGACTTCTTGCACCAAAAAGTAAACTTTGCTAGCTCCATGCCAACACCAAATGTAATTAAAAACCCTATTTGTTTTATGACCTGAAGGAATTGTACTGGTAGACCAAATTAACGCTTTCGTGAACAATCGTTGGTAGAAGGTTCACAAGTACAGTTGCATTCTTAGTTCTTGTTAGAAGCGAGTGTCTCTCAATGCTAAGTAAAACTGTTTAGACAGTGAAATCGAATTCAAGATGAAATGAGTCGTTCTGCAAGAAACTTTTAAGCAAAAGCGACAGACGTGTACAGTATGGTGCCCAGTATCCGGCCACTTAAGATTCCAAAATTAATTACTTTTTTTCCTTACCTGTTTTGAGTTTT
>JAOBAT010145617.1:0-11185 GCA_026413305.1 Hydrozoanthus tunicans
ATTATAACGACTGCGTAGCCGTAGCCAGTGGCTACTGGTAAGAAGCTTGGAGTAGCGGGGTATTCTGCAATTTAGCCAGATTATTTTCAGTAAGTGTGTAGGGGTGTTGGTTAAATAACAGTCCTGAAGCTCCAACTTACGTTTGAAGAATAAGAAGGAGAAGATGGTCCCCGCGACTGTACCTCCAACTGCAATTAAGAACAAATAATTCGTATATGTTACAACAAGTGCATTTCTGCACTAAAGAATCAATTACATGCACATTTTACTTGTTTTGAAGGTTGTATCGATCAGACATCGATCCCATTGCTTTCCGTAGAACTCAAGATACTCATGTTCTTTCGGTGAATCCTTCTCATCCTTCTTGTCCGCCATTTTGAAGGCCTAGTTCGTTTCCAGACTTTCCGCGGTATTCTACGGGATTTCGATTCCTAGGAACAAGCTGAGCCCAGCTTCTAACTGGTCAGCAAGATATTTCTGCGCATGCGGAGATGCTAACACCCCCCGCACTCGTGCATGTGGCCCTTTTTCATTCTTCGTATCTTCCACCATGCCGGCGGTAAGAAGTGTTGAATATTTTTGGCTTGTTTTAAGCAAAAAAGAGGCAATTGAAATTAATTTTTTTGCCCCAGTATTTCCTTTAATACTTTTTCTACAAAGTGAAACAGATTTTGTAGTCTTTAGCCGTTTTTACTTTAATTGCGAGCGGACTCAGAAAACCCGAAAACTAGGGTTCACATTCCCACTAGCTACTTGTAGATGAGTCATACAAAATTAAGTTTACTCGAGCGACATTTTTTGCTCCACATGTTTTTTGTTCCGGCAAGAACTTAACGCTGCTGTTGCCTTTGAAATTATCTCTGTGTTACCAGTGATGTTAGAGGTAGTAGCACTGTCGTTATTTCGGCCAGATTTTCGAGCCTTTGTAAAGTCTTAACTTTTAAACGGTTTTACTATTTTAAGCCTGTTGTGACACTGTCCACTTATGTTAGAATTTAAATTATTTTTATATAGATCATCTTGACTTCATTTAACTTGAAACGTAGGGGAAGATTTGGTACTTGGTCATTAAAAGCTACATACATTAATTGCTTGTTGTATTTCTGTAAAATCTATTCTTCAAAATAGCACTACCGTAATTTGGCTCAGTTTAGGGTCAAGCTTTATATACAGTAAGTGTTAACAGTTTTATTAACCACTAGGCCCCTTTTCTAGTGCAGTTTTTTACTCATTCCAGCCCTTTGTGGTGGCAAATTCTCCCAGGTTTGTTGAATTAATGAGTTTGCCCCTACAAAGGACTGAAACACGTGAAAATCTGTATAAAACAAAATGGTGAGGGGAAGAACATGGTAGATTAGATATTTGTAGCTAATGCATCAACCAGTTTGTAAGCTGTAAAAAACTGGTTTTTGAATTTAAATTTTGTTCTTGCAGAAAAAGGCTCAGAAGAAGAAAACTCAGTTGAAGTTTACCATCGACTGCACCCATCCAGTCGAAGATGGCATCATGGATGTGGCCAGCTTTGTAAGTTTTGGTATTATTAATGTCAGATCATTCTTCAGTAAATGTTTAACTTGCATGCATGAATAAGGATGAAGGTTGAAAATTTAGTGTTCTAATTAGGCCATGACAAAGGGTGTAACACTCTGTTGTTTTATCCAGCACTTTGACACATTCATCCTGTCAATTTTACAGTCTCAGTCTTGTTTTCATAATGAAATTTCATAATGTTTTGGTGTCAGTTAAAGGGGAACTAAACTCTAAAACCATATTTTTTTAATGAAATCCTTCTGGGGTTGAGAACATATCTAAATGTTTTTTTCTTGTTTCACACTGAAATTCGAGAAATTCTAGTTTGTATGTATCCTACAATAATTGTTGGTATTGAACCTGTGGTGCATGATTGTGAAAGTGTATCAAATATAGTACTTATCTCTTCGCATGGAAGTTAAATTGACCCAAGTTTTAGTAACAGAGAACTTACCAACCAATGTTATTTCCTTACTTTACTCTTACTTAGGGCCATCTTCCCTAAGTATTGTTTTTTAATTCTCATCTCAGGACCAGTTCTTGCATGAAAAGATCAAAGTGAACAAAAAAACCAACAACTTGGGCAGTGATGTCTCTATTGAGCGACAGAAGAACAAAGTCATTGTTGTTTCTGAAATCCCCTTCTCAAAAAGGTGTGTTTTCAAAATAGGTTTATATTTTTTTAAGATACACTAAAGTGCCAAAAATGTTATGAAGTGTCAAAATGGTACTTTAGTTTAAAAATGATTTAAAATAAAAGTTTTCAACTCATAAAGTCATCTTCAGATCTTGACTTTAGTACCATTTTGATAGTTTTATTTTTAAGTTTTTTTACTAAAAGAGTTTTAGAAGGCTTTACAAAAGTTGCTTAAAGTACCTATAACTAAAACTAAAAGTATTTGGGGATTGAGGATATTTAAGGAAAAGAATTTGTGAGTTCTTGATTTTTTTATGCATTGGAAGGTTGGGTTTTCTTGGTTCATGACCACACTTTAGGGAGATTGGGTTGCAACATTTCAGCATATCTTTGGATCAAAACAGCAAGAATTAGATAAAACTTACAAAGTGAAGTATTTTTGGTTCAGAAATATATTTCAGTTCTTGATATAAAGTTTTTTTCACCTTTTTGTGTTAATAAAAGTGTTGCTCAGTACTTCAAGATGGGAATGTTACAATCCAGACCCCCCAAGCACAGTTGTGAACCAAGATGTTTGAAAATTTTACTAGTTTTAGACACTAGCAAAATTCAGTTTGCCACTATTTGAAATATTTTTTGCAGAATACTTTAAACTGTATATTAAGAGATTTGATACCAAAAAATAGTAGTTTCATAAGCACTTTAAATAATTAATATATGAACTGCAACTACATGCTGTCCAATTTGAAAATAATTGGATATTTTAAAAACAGGACAGCAAAATTGATCAAGGCTGCAGGCCAATTCCTGTTTGGCTATCAAGGGGATTTCCTAAATTGGCAAGCATATAGGCAAATCAGTTATTAATTATGAATATAGCTTCTTACTGTCAGTGTCTGCAAGGACTCATGTCTTGCTTTGCATTGTTCTTTTTGCCAAATATTTAGCCAAGTTCTGGGCCTGTTTGAAGTATTCTTGTTGAAGCTTGTTTCTTTGCCCCAGAAGCCTATTTTCTTTTACCAACAATATGGCAAATCAGGTCAAGTGTGTCCCACCTCAGTCTTTTCAAAACCCTTTTACGACAAACTGCTAGACTTTCTATTGAAACAGCAAGATGTACAAGACCAGATATGTCATTTTGTTGGTACACCTCCCCAGTGAAAGATTACTTTTAGTGAGAAAAATTCTAAGTTCTACAAGCTGTATCTTGATGTATTTTCACTGTATGTTTTTCAAACTTGGATTTTTTGATAATCATAATAATAATTTATGCACTTTGTTCAGTACTTTATTGAAAGTTAAAAACTGGTTTTGTGTCGTGTGCGCTTTCAGTAACTTTTGAATGTGCTTAGTGTTACCCAGTGTTCTTTCACAGTTCCATTTATGGAAAGCAATGGTTGATTTACCCTAAGGGAGTCATTAATTATTTTTGCTACAGATACAGGGGGCATTAGAAGTCATATGAGTCCTGTTGCAACTTTATGGCCTTAAAAAGTCTTAAACTTGGTTAAATTGCTCCCTAAGGCCTAAAAGTAATTAAATTTGAAAACGTTCAATTGCAGCCTCTTATCTATTTATTCTTGGGATAATCACTGAGTTTTGTGCTACTCAATCGGACGAACGTGTGTTGTTTTTTTTATTACTATCTGCTTAGTGCGCAAGTTTATGAAAGTTCAATTTTGAAGCCATTTAACTTAGTCAGATAGGCCTTAAATTTTATGATTTTTTGCATTAAAATGTCTTAAAAAGATCTTATATTTGTGAAGTCCTGATTTGCAAGATTTCTAACATGAATATTTTCTTGATGTGTTACAGATACCTGAAGTACCTAACCAAGAAGTATTTGAAGAAGAACAAGTTGCGAGACTGGTTGCGCGTAGTAGCATCAAACCAGTTGACTTATGAACTCCGCTACTTCCAGATTAACAATGAGGAGGAGGATGAAGAAGGAGAGGACGAGTCATAAACACTGCTCAACATGCTCTGCTATTCTTCTAATAAAAAATTTACAAGAATATTTTCATTTTGTTTCTTCATTTGATGCTTTGTGATTTTTGTTTTAAAATCCAAAAAATGTCTTTTTGGTATTCATGCAGGGGATGTAGGGAGAGGGGAGGACCCTCCCACATGCAGCGATGGTAACTATTTGAAAAAGCAACATCCTCCTCTATGTTTTTTGAAATTGCTTTTGAAGATCAAACGTTGAGTAGCATCCAGTCGCTTAAACTTGGTTATGCCTTCCAGTTTTACATTTCAACTTAGTTTTCAAAATTTCCCAGGGAGCATTGCCCTGGGCTCGTCTCCTCATTTGATCGCACCCTCCCGCAAGAAATCCTGGCTACTGGCCTGCTCATGTTTCCTCTCTCCCCTTTGCTGACCTGCAATTACAGGAAAAGGCGGTCTTAATTTTTTAGAAGCATAAAACAATGTTTAAAATTGCTTTTAGGTTCAGTTGTGCCAGGAAAAAGCAGATGTAGATGGCAACGTCAGTTCACATCATATCCCAAAAAAACTTCCCACAACAACCCTAAGGGATATTCACCATCGATGGACGAAGTTAGATTTTTGATTTCTGGATTTTTGTCGTGAGTTAAAACATACATATTACGCATGCACTGGGTTACACAAAGGAAAAAAAATATTTAGGACGGATCAGCAAGAATCAAATGTATAAGATTAAAAGCCGTCATCAAGTAAAATGTATGTATGAGGAAATAACCAAAATTCCAAACTAAAGTATCAAAATAAATAGTGTCCCATCCCTATTTCTTGGGAGTTCTTTTCTCTTCCAACGTCTTCTTTCAGTATGGTGTCACTTAGGTGGGCTTCTAATCCTTGCAAGTAAAACAAGTTTCGGCTCGTTTGAAGAGCCCTCATCAGTTTGATATCAAAGCACGGCGTGTTTTCATCTGGGTTTTCATTGGGTATCAAAACTCATCCACCTGACCGAAATACGTATCAGCTATTGGCTGTTGATGTCATGAATAATTAATGAGTTTGAGAAGAGTAATTCTAGCTGTCCATTACACACTGTAAACATTATTGTGATGTACCAGTTCCTGGTCCCGTGGTACAGTAGTATCTTCATGATTCGTGAGACAAAAATTCATGATTAATTTATTTTTTGTTCATGATTCACAGCCTGCAAGATTATGTGATTAGTGATTCCTTCACTTTCTTTAGCCGTGATTCATTATTCAAGACCGCGGTCTTTTTTTCCCGCCACTACAGGCACAGAGCAGGTTAGCCAATCAGATTTCAGCATTGGTGATGGTTATAATGACAAAGCTTAAGTGGGGGAATTTTGAACGGTTCACCGCATGCGGAAGATCGAATTTCGCTAGGTTGCAGTTAAATCGGAGACGAAAACCTCAGAACCAGTCGATTTCAAGAATTGGAGCACTAACTGCAACGGCCAACGTGCTGTTCTTATTAAAAGTTCGACGAAATGTTCAACTACTTCAAAGCTATAGAACCAACGCCTGGTTGTAAATCTCCTCTGAGGAAGGTCCGTCATCGTATTGCAGATGTGAAGGAACCAGAGAAACTTTTCAATTCTTTAAAGCAATCGAAACAAGCCATACAAAGAGGCCGACTTCTAATTCTTGGCGATTGTGATGCAGGAAAAACAAGCACAAGGCTGTCTCTGATGGGCGAAAATTTCAACCAATTTGAAGCTAAGACTCGCGGAGTAGACATCTGTTCTGTTGATAGCAATTGGGATGAAATCACCGACTCCAAAACTTATTCTGCGCCTGTGGTTGAAGCGAAATTTGTCGCCGAAGGAGCGATGAAAGACCGCCAAAAAATGCAGGAGGACCGTCGAACGAGTCACGAAATTTATCGTTCTGTTTTGAACCTCTGTTTTCGAAATCTGGAGCCATTGATTGGTTCGTCTAGCGGTGCAAAAGCAGCTTCATTCTATGTAGTGATATTAATCTTCGTGTACTCGTTTGGACTTTGCGCTACTTCAGCTGTTGATGCCTTAATTTTCCTTCTTCTCGAGGTACACCGAGAAGTGAAAACGAAGTCATTTGAACCGAGAATATGGCGTAAAGTCGTTTATGGTTTCTGTCTGGGAGTTGGAGTTGGGAACTGCTTAGCCCAAGTGTTAATTCCAGTTGCTTCACTTCTATCCGCTGATTGTTTTGAAATATTCAAGGCCATTACTTTGATAGTTCTCGTAGAAATTTTGATGTTATCAAAGAGATTCGTCATGTGGATTCCGGATTTTGTCAGAAATATCTTGGATGTGTTTGATATTCCTACAGACTCCACTAAGGTTGTGCACTATTGCATCATCGGCACAGCTTTCAAACTCTGCTGGCCAAACATTATAAGCGGCCGTATTCTTTACTGTTGTGTATTTCTAATGTTAGTTGCTTTGCAAGTCAGATATTTATCAACAGTTTCATGTCTAAATTATTTGTCAATTATGTTCTTAGTAATGGAAGTGTCTTCTGTCTGCTTTTATTTTATATATGAAATTTTGATATTAATCGCTTCTTTTTTTGTACTTGAGATAGTTGTTCATGTAGCAGCCAGCTTCCACAGACAACAAACACTTTACAAGTGCAACAGTTTATCATCAGTATTAACATTCATCAAAAAGCTTATGACTCCATCCCATCCACTGTCAAGAGCAAACCAACTTTTAGCCAATCCCGATCAGCTTCAAAAGGAAATCGAGTGTATTCGCAAAATGAGATTGCAAGTTCTTGACTTTGCTGGTGACAAGGACTATTACAGCTACCATCACATATTTCTCGCAGACAATGCCCTCTATTTAGTAGTGTTTGATTGTAATCAAACAATGAAATGTGGACCAGAGGTAGCAGAGAGACTCATGAAGAGTGTTTGGTTCTGGTTGGAGTCAGTATCTTACAAGACCCGTCAAAACAACTGTGTGTTTCTTGTTGCTACACATTGCTATGGCAACACAAATGATGAACTTCAAAAGATAAATGAACTCATTCATTCTAACTTCTACAGTACATTTTCAGAAAAATTAGTTTTTAATACTACAAAGAACCTATTATTTTTCCCTGTGGAGAATTTACATGGGCCACAAGATAGTGGAATTTGTAACTTGAGAACAAAAATCATTGAACTAGCAAACTTTACCTTTAATGACAAAATACAGCTACCCTATTTTAAGCTTGAGGACAAAATTTATGACATAAGAAAGAAAAGCAGCAAAGATAAGCTTTGCATGTCAATTGATGAGTTTCTTTCCCTTGCAAGTAGTTGTGAGGTCGACGAAGCTCAAACTAAACAAGTGTTGGAATATCTTTTCAACCAAGGCCTCATTTTGTTCACAAGGGAGACCAGGAACCATTTGCCCTCATGGATTCTTCTTGACCCAAAACTTTTGGTTGATATAGTTATTAAATTGGTTACAAACTTGAGTGATGAAAAGCAAGAGCCACAACTTAGAAAAGATTGGAAGTTACTCCAAGAACAAGGCCTTGTTTCACTGAAGCTTCTAACACAGCTTTTATTAGATTTTGGTGATCATATGAGTACTATGAGGTCATTCCTTGAAGAATTCAACGTCATCTGCTCAGTAAAACCTTCTCATCTGCCAGCCCAGTTTTGTGATAAAGAAGAGACCCTCAGCCATTTTGTTCCATCTTTACTGCCAACTCAGCCAGCAGAAACAGTTGAACAGTGCTTCGAAAATGAGAAAACATTCTACATCTTCTTTGTCAGATTTCTGCCTGAGGCAGTATTTTACTGTCTAATGGCTCATGCTTATAACCGAAGCATTCTTTCTTGTCCAGACGACAAACCAGAAGTACACCAGGGCTTTGGTCTCTTTTGGTTGGCAGGAAGACGCCATTCCCAGAGATGTTACCAATTAACTCTCCTCAAGGACCATGGTGTCATTGAAGTTAAATTTGACAACAGGTAGGGAAGAAAATATTAAATTTGAAACATAGTAGAAAACTGAGTTAAAAGGAGTTAGGAGGTCCCAATTAATATTTCTAGATTTGAACCCTTTCACTACTGAAGGCAGCCAAAGTGGCCACCTGAAAGTGTATCGTTTACTAAAGCAGGGTTCCCAACTGGTTGTACATGCCACTTGATATCTTGATTGTGTGCCTGAAAAATTATGAATGATCACACTTGTGTGTCAAAAAAGCTGAAGCTCTGTGCAACTGAAGTAAAGCTACTGTTCATTACCATGCGTGGCAGAATAAGGGGGAGGGGAGGGGGGTCACTTGTCTCCCCAATAGTTTGGTTGCTTTTCTGGCTAACAACAGGATTTTTTGAATAGGACATTAATATTTCACAATAAGTTGATTAATACATTTTCACTGTCCCCCCCCCCCCTTCCTAATAATTTTTTGTTTCAGCCACCCATGCTTAATTGACTGTCCTTATTTACTGACTTGCAACAAAACAGCTGTTTTACAGTGGGAAAATGCAGATTTAACACAAGGTACCAAACAAAAATGAACCACAGTTTAAAGTTACTATATCAGTAAGAGTCTGGAAGAAACATAAAACACAACCAGTTTAAAGCATTTTAAAGGGCACTTACTCACTGATTGGCAACCATTTCTAAATATCCAAATGAAACTTCTTTGAGTTTTTTGTTTTCAGAATCCTAAGCTGTGCTGCTAAAAATTTGTCAGTGTGCCTACAAATTTAGTCTCGGTTTCACCCATGCTCCCAAAACCAATTTTGCGCTGAAACCCTAAAGAATACATTTTGCTTGCTATCATGTGTTCTATTGTTGCTAGGATACTTAGCCAATTGAATCCAAGTAACTGTGCATGTTTTTTCCTTATTTCGAAGGAGAGATTAACTGATCATGAATTGAAAGTTTGAAGGCCCTTATCTAACTAGATTAATTCAATCCCAATTTTGAAAGTCTCTTTGATTAATTAACTACCTCATATATAAAGTCTCATTGTCAACTGTGTTTATAAATTTCCATATTTATAAGTTTCCAGTATGTTAGTGTGTAATAAGGAAGTTATTAAGGCTGGCAGAGAAGGATAAGGGGAAAGGTAGGGGTGAATTTTTCCCAGGCCAAGACCAATCATCTTTTAGAGCTACTAACATTCAGTAGTCAGTAGTAACTGGAATTTTTTCGCAGTTATTGGATATGAGATGATTCATAGCAAACTCTGTGATATGCACCTCTGTCTATTTACCATCTTGGAATGATTGTTGAAAATTTAAGAAAGTTTGAATCATGATACAAATGACATTTTTAAGTGAAAATTATTAGTACAGCCATGTCACAGTCAGTGAGAAATAAATAACCTTTGTTATGGTTAAGCAATGCTATATGACAGATGCAATTATAAAATGTAGGCATAGAAGGATTTCAGTTATTTTTTATAACATGCATGTATATGATAATCATTTTGTTATTGAATGGGCTGGGTTTAAATTAAGGCTTAACAAAATAACAAATATCTTAAAAGTTTGGTTTTAATGATTTTTAGCGAGAATTTGCAAAAAATATTCAGGAACTGTTTAAGGAAAGAGTTGTTAATTGGCACAAAAAGAACAAAAAACAACAAAAATACAAAATTTTTACCCAAATCATCATTAGGCTGTCTTGACACTGACCCAATCAATTAATTTATTCATGCTACGAGCCAGTAAGTTCTTTGTTTTGTGAACTGTTAAGGGACCCTGCACTCTAAAATTATTTTCTTAAATCTGTTTAGGATTTCAGAAAAAGTAATTTTTAGGGCATCTCCTTGCTGTATCTTTAACCCTAGAATGCATGAAGAAAAAAGTTACACAAAGGCTTGAGGGGGGGGGGGGACATTGGGGGTTCAGTTGGATCTCCCTCTACTCTCAAAAGTGTGTAACCAGTTGACATGAAACTTGGTATGTGTAATCAGTGTCAGGTATACTTCACATCAAATACAGCTCATGATACCTTCATGGTTTCCAAGGTAATCTTAGTGTAGAAACAATACTACTCAGTGTAAAATCAGTGTTCTTCAATGGTAGTCAACTAATTGACATAAAATCAAGGAAAAACTTTCAACAAATTGAAGCAAGGTGTTCTCATTGGTTTCTGTGGCAGCAACAACAAATAAATGTCAAAACTGCAAAACTACCTACTAAAATGTTGCAAACAGTTAAGAATAATGATATTTAACCTGGTAAAGTAGTTGCACATGATCAACTATCTCATATGGTTATCAATGAAGTTCAAAATGTTGCCATGGCAACCACTTCTTAAAATCCGAAATGACGGCTTTCAGCTCAAGATTCAGATTTTGTAAAATGGTTTAAAAAATTATTACTAATACACATGAAAATAACTACAAACACGAGTTTTCAGGGAAAAAATTCCAAATTTGTGACATAGACAAGAAATAGTTGATTTCCTGTGACAACGTCAACCCAACAGTTTCTGGTCAATCATAGTTTCTTTGTTTGAACGAATTTGAATTTAACACTGACTTCATCCCTATGCTATGCTCACACCCCTCCCTCCTTCCATATCAATTTCGTTCCGACGGGCCTGAAGAAAGTAGGACAAAGGAAGTCAAATAGATGCGGTGTATATGGATATGTCGAAGGCTTTCGACAAGGTCTGCCACAACCGACTTTTGCGCAGGTTGCGCGAGTTTGGAATTGGCGGAAGTCTGCTGAGATGGTTTAGGTCCTACCTTTCCGACCGCCGCCAAAGAGTCACAGTCTTAGGCGTTACATCTGATGCCCTTTCCATCTCGTCAGGCGTGCCTCAGGGCTCCATCTTAGGACCAGCGCTTTTCCTGCTTTATGTGAATGACCTCCCAGATTCAGTCACAGAAAGTACCGTGGCAATGTTTGCTGATGACACCAAGCTCTACAAGAAGATTCAGTCTCCACTCGATGTCGTGTCACTACAGTCCGACTTAAATCGCTTAGACGTCTGGTCGCTAAACTCCAAACTCATCTTCAACGAAGACAAGTGCATATCCCAGACTATAACAAGAAAGCGCAAGCCAGTCATGTCATCATACAGTATCAAAGGCAAATCTCTGGAGCAAGTTT
>JAOBAT010145628.1:0-33783 GCA_026413305.1 Hydrozoanthus tunicans
TTCTCCCACGACTGCATCTGTGGGTTAAACTTGGCCAGTGTTCCATAAACGACAGCCATAGTGAATAAACTTTATCCCCGTCGCCAAATGTAATATATTTTTAATCCGACCTGCACAACATCCCAAGCTCAACTAAAATGAATTATTTTAAACATACTATCCCCTAGAGTACAATTCTAATTTGTGCATCACGATTATTACACCTCCTGTACACACCTCCTGGACACACCTCCTGGACACACCTCCTAGACGCATCTCCTAGACGCATCTCCTGTACACCTCTCCTGAACACACCTCCTGTACACATCTCCTGTACACACCTCCTGTACACACCTCCTGGACATACCTCCTGGACACACCTCCTAGGCACATCTCCTGTACACACCTCCTGGACACACCTCCTGTACACATCTCCTGTACACACCTCCTGTACACACCTCCTAGACGCATCTCTTGTACACGTCTCCTGGACACACCTGTATACACCTCCTGTATACACCTCCTGTACACACCTCCTGGACACATCTCCTGTACACACCTCCTGGACACACCTCCTATACACACCTCCTAGACGCATCTCCTGTACACGTCTCCTGGACACACCTCCTGTACACATCTCCTGTACACACCTCCTTTACACACCTCCTGTACACACCTCCTGGACACACCTCCTAGATGCATCTCCTGTACACCTCTCCTGAACACACCTCCTGTACACATCTCCTGTACACACCTCCTGTACACACGTCCTGGACATACCTACTGGACACACCTCCTAGACACATCTCCTGTACATACCTCCTGGACACACCTCCTGGACACACCTCCTGTACACATCTCCTGTATTTAACTCCTGTACACATCTCCTGTACACACCTCCTGGACACACCTCCTGTACACACCTCCTGTACACACCTCCTGTACACATCTCCTGTACACACCTCCTGTACACATCTCATGTACACATCTCCTAGACACACCTCCTGGACACACCTTCTAGACACATCTCCTGTACACATCTCCTGGCCCTATGAAGCACACGCTAAGTAGTACAAACAGCAGAGATCGAGAGAGAAGTTATTCAGCTTAGGAACAGACTATTTCTAATGTGGAACAAAGATCGTGAAGGATTGTGCGGATGTTTGGGCAGAAGTTGTAGATGTGCACGACCTACCCGCAGCAGATGCGTGCCGTGTATCACTTGTTTCCCGGTTCGGGAGTACACACTGCGGTGTAGTGTCAGTGAACTTCAGAAGCGGGAAAGAAATGCCCTGTATGACAATCCTAAAACTAGTAAGCAAAAACTACAAGGGCGGGCGTTAAGCTGTTAAGCACCTGTTGAGTAATAGATTACAAAAAAAAAACAGCTGCTTGCTACGTGTGACTTGTACTTGGGAAACAATACCTTCCAAGACAATTCTTCAAAAATTTTTAAATAGTTTAGCAATATCTATTAGAAACTGTATTATTATTATTATTATTATTATTATTATTATTATTACTTGTATTGTGTAGCTCCAACTTGCAGCCTCTATCGGCATGAAACAAATGTTTATTAGGCAATTTTACACTCCTGCGCAGTGCATCTATCCCACTGTTTTTTAGTACAGTTTTAAGAAATATTACTCACCTTAATGCGTCTTCACTTCGTTGCGGTAAAGATGTAGTTTTGTCTCCAAACACGGTGGGCTGTGACTTGTGGGACAGGTGACGTTTTGTCTAGTACTCATGATTCACCTGGATATAAGCAACCACAAATATTTGAGGCAAAAATGTTTTCTTTCAAAGAAAAAAATCAATGTTCTTTGGCGATTGTGTTCTCTTTTCTGTTCCAAACTAGTGTTAAACAGGCTGTCTTTAAAATGCTACATGCTCTACGTCTTACTGATTTTCACAAGGAGGTATTTTTTTAAACGACCATATTCAAAATTAAAAAATAGCAAATACGTGTATCTCTGTTTTCCCTTACTAATAAATCAAGTATCTTTTGAAATCCAAACAACAAAGGGATTTAAACTGCGCTTCTTTAAAGCTCTCTTCTTAAAGTTGTTGCTGGTATTTTATTGTTCCAACTTGTGCTCGTTTTAGTTCTGGCTCAATATTTTTACATTTTTGTTTGCCTTTAATTTCTATATAATTGTTTCCCATCCTAAGGTTTCTGGATTTATCCATGCACCAAAACGAAATTATTCCCATTTTCTAATTTACCATAATTAACGGCCAAAATTGTAAATGTTTCAATCTATTGAAACGAAAGAACCCATATGAAATGTTTGCTGAAAATAATTTAAAATATTTAGGACCACACGTTATTTCTTGAGTATTTTTCTTATTAATCCTTCGTTCTTGTTTTGTTTTTACTTACTCAAACAGTGAACAAAAATCTGAATTTTTCTTAAAGTTGTTAAAGTTTTATGTAGAAATAATGAGGTTTTTAAATTCGAGAACCGTGGCTCCAACTGGTGTTTCTTTTCACTGTATACAGCCCCATGCCGTCTTGAGTGACCTTTTTCCTTCTTCACTCCTCTCAAAATCTTGTAATAAAATTCAATGTCACAAATCTTTATTTGGATGTTTTGTTAATTTATTTCGTTTTTTTTAAAAACCATTTTGTTATTAGCGTAGGATGTTTGTCTGGCGACCATTCGGACTTCAATAATTTGGCGTGATGTACAAAATGAAGAGCTTGTCTCTAAAGTTACCTACAATGCGTCCCGTCACAAAGCGATTAAAACTGCACTTCTTTAAAGCTCGCTTCTTACAGTTGTTGTTAATATTCTAGTGTTCGAACTTGTTCATTGTTCGAACTTGTGTTAATTCTAGTTCTGGTTTAATTTTTTTACATTGATGCGTTTGCGTTTCAACAGAATTTTATTCAAAATGGACAGATTGAGAATTTAAATTTATCTAAATGAATTGCTAAAGCGGTATTTGTTTCAGTTTCCACATTTCAATTTTCGAATTCTATCGGCAATTGATAGAATGACGAGGGCTTCGCTATTCGTAAATGTAGATGCACGGTCACGTGTCGTAGAACAAAATTTATATATATGTATCAGTTCTAGACTTATATTCAATAGCGTCTCGATTCTACACTACTGAAAAACCTTCTCTGACAGTACACCTTTTCAAGATTGCAACTCTGTTCATGACCAATATGGCAGTCTTGTCATGGCGACACTTATGCCGGTGGTAGTCCCAAACTGTGGCTTTTAACTCAGTGATGGGGATCTATAACAGAAAGTCCATAACAAACATTAAGTTAATTCACTTACACCCGATCCGTATACAGAAACTAAATATTTTAGAAAATGTTAAAGTTTAATATGAAAAATATTGAGATCCTTCAGGAAGAAAATCGTGGTTCCAATTCTGGTGTTTCATTTCACGGTATACTACCCCCTGCCTTCCTGTATGACCTTTTTCTTCCTCACTACCGAAACGAAGGTTGAACAAAATTTAACTCAAATACACTTGAGGAATACGCCTTTTCTTTGACTGTTTTCTTACTTATTCCTTTGTTTATATTTTATTCTTTACTGATTCGATCAGTAAACAAAAACTGAATATTTTAGGAAGCTGTTAAAGTTTAATAAACAAAAAGTCGAGGTCCTTAAGAGTGAGAATAGCGTTTCAAACAGGTGTTTCTTTTCACTGTATACAGCCCCCTGCAGTCCTGTATGAGCCTATATTCCCCGTCACTCCACTTCCAGAGAAGCTTGTAATAAATTTCTGTGCGACAAATCCTTGCTTTTTTTCCAGTTATGACGGCCAAGATATCCTTGTTTCATTATTTATTGGCACATCACTAAATAATCCACAAGCAATACTTTGTGAAAATAATAGCTAGCTAGAATGCTTTTAAGGAATATTCATGACTTTTGCCTTTACAATTTTTTTATTTGTTTCTTCATTCATAATTTGTTCTTTACTTGTTCGAAAAATAAACAAATTTGGATATTTTTGGAAGTTGTTAATGTTTAACATTTAAAATTGTCTAACGTTTAAAATATTCGGTGGTGTTTCTTTTCACTGTATACAGCCCCGGTCGTCCTGTGTGACCCTTTTCCTTTTTCACTTCACTCAAGCAATTTGTAACAAATTTCAATGTAAAAGTTCTGTTTTTTTGGATATTTCCTTTTCTTGAAATTTTCTTAAGTAATGAAACATATTCAACTGCCGGGCATTTGAACTTCATTAAGCTAGCGTGATAAGCAAATAAGTGAAAATACCGTCTTGTCCCTAGAGTCACCCACAATGCTACTTGTCATAAAGAGATTAAAAATTCACTTCTACTGAGGTTATTTCTTGAACTTGTTGCTCGTAGTCTTTTCTGTTGTTCAAAATTGTTCTATCATAAGTGCTGGTTCAATTTTTTTAAAACGTTTTTCTACGTTTGTGCTTCCAATCGAATTGGGTAGATCGGTAATTCTTATTTATTCAAACGAACAGTCAAAACTATAGTTGTTTCTGTCGGGACCTTAACAAATAATCAGACAGAAATACTTGCTGAAAAAAATGATAGAAAACTCAACACATTTAAGGAATACAGTTTTGCTTTGAACATTTTTTCTTTTTATTCCTTTGTCCAAGTATATTTCCTCACTAATTCGATCAGTAAACTAAAACTGAACAGTTGGAGTTGTTAATGTTTAATGCAAAGGTATTGAGGTCCTTAAGAGCGAGATTTCGGGTTCCAACTGGTGTTTCTTTTCACTGTATACAAACCCCTGCCGTCTTGTGTGACCTTTTTCCTCTTTCGCTTCACTCAAGTGAAACTTGTAACAAATTTCAATGTCACAAATCTTTGCTTCGATGTTTTCATTTTTATTTCATTTTATGAAACCATTTTCTTAAGTAGTGTATATTATGTTTATCTGGCGCGTTTTTTTACTTCATTAATTTACTGGACATACAAAATGAAAAGCTTGTCTCTAGAGTCACCAACAATTCTTTCTGTCATAAAAAGATTAGTATTTTTATTAGTATATATTTAGTATTCTTGCTCGTATTCTAAATTCTGCTGCTCGAATATCTGTTATCATTAGTTTCTATCATATTTTTGGTGCGTTTGCGCTTCAATAAATATATATGAATGTATAAACTAAATATGGATAGATCGTGTATTCTAGTTTATCCAGGCAGCAGTTGTCTCAGTTTATCGATTCTGGACTTAACGAAAGAATCTGATAGAAAACCCTGCTGGAAAACATTGTAAATTCAAACACACTTAAGGATTACAGTGCTTTTGCCTTGATTGCTATTCTTTTTGTTCCTCGATTTATGGTTTGTCTTGACTCAGATTAGATCAGTAAACAAGAAAATAAATCCTTCCGGAAGCTGTTCGAATTCAATATAGAATTTTGAGATCCTTAAATCCTTAAGAGCGCCAATCGTGGCACATGCAACCTGGTGTTTCTTTTCACTGATAACAAACCCCAGCAGTTCACTATTCCCCTAATCACTCCACTTCAAGAGGAGCTTGTAATGAAATTTAATTTCAGTGTGGCATACCTTTACTCGGATATTTCCAAAGTCGTTTCGTTTATTGAAACCATTTCTTCAGAAACGTAGCATGTTTCTCTAGGGGATTTTTGTTGAATCTCGTTAATTAAATAAGAAAAGGAAATTGAATAGTTCTCTTAATGTCACAAGAGACTGTGTTTTACTGTCTAAGACCAACTGTCAAAAACCGGTTCGGCAAAAAGACATCATGATCATACACGCATTTTTCTCGATTTTCTTTACTGAAAAACACGGAAACTGAGAAAAGGAGACTTGAGTTTGGTAAGTCTATACAATGATAAATAATTAATCAACTAAATATTATTGAATTTTTTAGGCAAGAAACAACTTTTTGTGTTTCATATTCTTAGCGTATGTAGCAAATCTGGAAAGTACTCATATCTAACAGTGCGTAAAGACCACCAGTAACAAATGACAAGAGAGAATCAAATAGCTTTCTGACAACTCATCTTACAAAAGTGTGTCGTGTCTTTTGTTAAAGAAGTTGCAACACGACTTTAGTCTCATTCATTTCATCGCGGAGCCCATAGAGTCTCAACCGAGGAACTTGATCAGAGAATGTTGTTGAATATAAGGTAAGTTGAAAATTCCTCTTCCAAAAACAATCATTGTTTTAAGAAAAGTATAAGTAACCTTTAAGCTACTGTGGTAGTAAGGCTAAGCAAAACCATTTTAAAAGACAAGTTACGATTCAAATTAAAACATCTACGAGCAAAAACTTCATGTTCGACTGTAACCTTTGAGCAAATTAAGTGGACCGTAACACAACTAAAGAGTAAATAAGCTGTGCCAGTTGATTTAATTTCTCTAAGGAGTGCCTTTCGCCTTTATATGCTTTTTAGAAGAACTTGTTTTTTTATCAAATCTTTTACAGTTCCTCAGCTAATGTTGAAAGTTTGGCAGAATCTATCCATTTCGAGAACTTACCGAAAGCAGTTTTCAAAAGGCTCCCCTCAGAAAGTGTTTGCTGCGAATTGAGCTTCATAGCACTCTCGAAAAGTGCCTTCAAACGTTCACTTACATAATTTTTGCTTTTGATAACGAAGAACTATACATACTAGTTCTTAGAGTAGTTGTACACCTTACGTTTTGATAATTTGACATTTTTCTGCAAATAGCAAATAATTGGCTCTTCTATTTTTTTTTCAGGCTTGTCTCTCTAGGAAAAACTTTGAGCAAACCTGGTTCAAAACCGATCATGGTAAGTAAACAAGTTTGTTATCGTGCTTAAGTAGTTTCGAGTTTTCGTTTATCCGAAGAGTTAGACATATAAAGCATTCAAAATTTACTATGATCATAATCATAAGTTAACCCAGCATGATCCTGCACGAATATATCACAATTTCTACTATTTTATTTAAGGACCAAAACTAGCACAGGAGAGTTAACAGTGAAGTGAAATTCTGATTCATTTTTCTACACGTTTAAATTGTCAAACAATTCGCAACTGATATTGCTAAAGTACACTAAGCAATTTCTTCTAAAGAAAAGATGAGTTTATTCAAGAAAATTTTTACACCAATACTGTAACAAACTGTGCGAAGTAGGTAAAGCGGCAAATGGTTTGAACCCAGGGGTAACAGTAGATCATACTGGGATACGGTAGTCCTAAGAAGAAATGTCGCCGATGCAATCGAATATGTATGTAAATAAGTAAGGTTTGGACAACCTGTGCGGAAGTCATTTTCAGATCAAGTGAAGAATAGTGCGTTTGTTGAACACTGATACGGTCTGGTACTAGGTACTGATTAGTCAGTCAATTTGTAATGTGACTGGTTGTTAGACTTAAGTAATGTTTCGTGATAGATTGTTTTCGATCCGTAAAGTAACTCGTTCTGTTCCGTTCGATACTTACATGTTTTTAGGTTGTGAGTGAGTCGTTTGTAGGGTGCTGTTGAGAGGAGTCCGTTCTAAGTTAGGAAACCTGAGTTTTGCATTGGCATTCGTTAAAAATAGTTAGAGCTGTAAGTCAAATATTTTGCCAAGTCACTTAAACCCGAACGATCTTGAGCCGAATACGACCTATCAAAGTTGGTAGTCGTTATTCTGCTGTGCGTGGGCACTTGTTTGATTCATGACGCCGGAGTTTAAACTAATGAGGAGAAGGTGCTACCTTTGGTCTAACGTCACAAAACGGTTAGACCATCGGGTCATTTCAAATATGGACTAAACCGCGGGCCTTTAGAGATCTTAAGCGTCTTAACCTGTTTTCCGACTACCAATAAGTAGCGAAGCTTAAAAATAAAAATAAAAATAATTAAGTAAATAACTAAAAGGTAAAATTTAATTATTTTTAAGTGCCACATTTAGTTCTATTTCCTTAATGTTACATTCGACAGAAAGGAATCAACTGCTCGATTCCACTGAAAATCATTTGTTCTAATTTCAATATTGTTTGGTAAAACAAAATACCTAAGCTCTTTTAAGCTAGTTAAACTTTTCACTCATATGTTTTCTATGCTGCTTTTCAGCTAAGCTCATCTTCAAGTTTCATCTTCTAAGCCGTAATTTCCGAAAAGTGTTGAACATTGTGCGTTTAGACTTACTATAAATTTCTTGAAAATGTTAACATTTTTACTGGGTTGATCGTGCGTCAACGTTTTTTTTTCTAGAGTGTTAATTGTAAAGAAACAAACGCTATTGACTTAGTGAAAATTTTTATTATTTAATTATTTTTGCTTAAGCTCAGAAACATTTCTCGTGCAGGTTACGATCCTTTGTTGGATTGGATTTCTATTTCCATGTCTTGTGCAGTCGGTGTCGGCTAGGTAAGCAATCAAAATAGTTTAGTGTAGTGAGTCTGTGCATGTATATGCGTGTTTCAAAACAAAACATGAATTTGGTTTTTACCGATACAGAAGTGGATAGTGAAGAAAAAAAACCTGAGTGCACCTCTTTCTATAGAGGTAAAATATTTTGTTACGACCTTTGAAACCCTTGGACTTCTTCATGATCAGGTTGAATGTTACAAGTCATGGGACACGTGTGTCTTATCACAAGAGGGGCGACGCTGTTTAGCATAGCACTCCCTAGCACTCCCCGGGGGTACTCCCTAAATATAAGTCGGTGTGTACGGCCCACTTTTTAAAATTTATGACAAAAATCTGCGATTTTCCCCACCCTATTTATGACCTGAGTAGGAAATTTTTAAGTGGCTTCTTCTAAAAAAGCCAAAAAGGGCGGCAAAGTTGCAAAAATTGATACCCTATTTATGACCAAAACGGCTGAAAACCATACCTTTGGGGCCGCACATACCTACATAACCCATGTAAGGAAGTCCCCCCTCCCCCCTCTTCAGTGTGCACAGCCGTACACACTGGTAAATTTTGAGGACTGCACACAGAAGAGAAAGCATTCCAATGTTTTTTATGGCATTAAAATATGAAAACCTACGTTGGCAAAACAAAGCAATGAACGCTTTGCACATCACTTCAAATCTGTGTGCTACGAATTTTTGAAGCAAAACTCGGCTGTGTTCGCCCAAGCTAAAACTACAAGGCACAAAACATCGAGGTCACTATTTTGGACCAAAAAGAAACAATGGTTCGAGGGGGGTGAAATAAGCCATTCCAAGAGCTTTCCTATGGTTGGTGCAGGTTGTTTCGTAACATACCGAGTCGTCTCTTTTGTGATAAGCCACACGTCTCGCTCAACCTCGGTATTGTTGAAAACCAAGAAACTATTTTCACTTCTCCTTTGGTGAATAGTTGCTGTCTCTTCACCTACGCTTTATTGATTAATAGGTGACTTTTCACCTAAATTTCGGTGAAAGATCGCTGACGAATCATCACACCTCGGTGAATAATTGCTAACTATTCATATATCTATTGTCACGTAGTTGTTTCATAAAATCTTAGTTTAGATCTTTTGTTCTAACTTGCAGTGTTCCTGCAACGACGAGGAAATTATTTGTCAATGGTAAGCGTAGCAGATTTGGGTTTGAGTCTTAAAGTTTCCATAAAACTACTATCGGTAAACAGTTTTTCTTTGAATTTTTTTTCATAGCACGTTGTGTGTTTTTTTTTTTAGCATTTGCGATGTTAACTGTGGTAATTAAGTGTATTTTTACTCTGTTCTGCAAGACAAGGAATTTGGAGACGGTAAAATGTAATTAGACGAAGGGAGGATATTCGAATAGAAATTTTACGTAGTTTTAAAATCCACTATTTTGAAGATTTGTCACTTAGAAGAGACACCATTTTCTAGTTTTGTTTTAAAGCTATCTTATCCATAGCTTAATGGTTTATTACGTTCACCAAGAGTTTAATGTTTAGTTTTAAATGTTTATTTACGTATACCTATGTGTTTTCATTCCAGAGGCAATTCGCCTAGACAACCGACTCGTTCGTTGTAGGACTTTTGATTTCAAGATGTCATTCCCTAACATTGACTACGCTTTTTCTGGCTATAATGTTGTCACAGGGTATCCACTGACCATAGCCCGCGACCCAGGTTTTAGAAATGCCATTTTTAAGGCAAACTACAGAAACGCTAAAGGCAACGGAGACTGTCGGTATATATTACCTAAAGGCATAGAAGCAGTTCCCGATGTCTCTTGTGATGTCTCCTTTAGTTCTGATACCATTCGGACTAATTCAGAGTTTCATAAATATCTTTCAGTCAGTGCAAACATCCACGGAGGGGCTAAGGGTTTCGAGTTCTCTGCTAGTGCTTCGTATCAAAAGTCTTCCTCAGAAATGTCGTCCAGGAACTTTGTCTTTGTTATTTCCAAAGCGCAGTGCACCTCCTATTTCTCGAGAATCGACGTTTCAAGCCCTCCACCTTTTCATGAGGGGTTCATTGAGGCGGCAAGGGGACTAGCTGCAGAAACTGCAACGTCTCAAGATGTTGCTAACTTTATAGATAAATACGGCACCCACTTTGTTGACGAGATCACATTTGGTTCTACATACACTCAAAAACACAAAATGAGCTCACAGACTTTCCAAACTCTAAGCGAAAGCAAGTTTGGCGTAGACGTACAAGCAGGGTACTCGGGCCTTTTCAGTGTTGGCGGGGGATTTAGTTTGAACGCAGACCAAAGGGCAGCTGCCTCTAGGTTCGCAGAAAGTGTTCAGACAAGTACTGTAACTGTAGGATCTGCCCCACCTAGCAACGGAGACGCAATGACTTGGGCTTCCGCTGTCAAGGACAACCCTGTTCCTATCAAGTATAGTCTAAGACCGATAGCTGATCTTTTTACAAGCACGTTTATGTCGGGAGTATCAGATTTAAGTCAAGTGATGTATGACAAAATCCGTCGCAAACTGGGTAGTGCAACAGATGTTGCGTATGAATCTGCGTTGAAGGAAGAAAGGACCTCTGGAGTGTTTAGTATAACGGGCGGTTATCCTAGTGGCGGTACAGTTAGGTCTAGCACGTTTTCTAAGGGTACTTACAGAAGTTGCGATGTGGTTTGTTATGCCAACACAAATTGCTTTGGTTTCGTCGATTTGGATGACAATGTCTGTCAAATTATGCAAAACAATTTGGATAGTACTGGCAATAATGCCGCCTGGCTGGAAAATGATCATCCTTTTAAGTTCTTTCCTGACAGACTAAAAAGTAATTTAAATTTGTCATTAAGGGTACCAAAAACCATTCAACGCGTTGGCCAAACCAACACAAAACTGTACGCGTACTACTTGCAGGCTATTTTCTATAGTGTTGATAAGTGCCGGGATATTTGTATCATCGATCCTTTGTGTAAGGCTATCAGACACGATAGATCACACTCTTCTGGCGTACGCTGCTATGTGTATCACCAGATAAGTAACCTGCCGTCTGAAAGAGCAAGCTCAAGTACAGTCAAATTTCTGTTCATCGCAAAATGATGTGCTTTTCTTTCGAAATTTAAATTACTCGTTCTTGATACCTAGATTCAACATGTCTCTCCAGTCCAACAAACATACCACATTATTAGAAAGTACAAAGTAGATAAGTTAAAGATTATAGCTTCAGCTTGTATGCTATGGATATTAGTAACTTAAACCAATTAACAGTCTGTACTATGACGAATAGAATAACGTTTAAGTACTGTTGGTTGAGCATAGTTTGAGTTGGTATTAGAATCAGTGTATAGCTAAATATCTTAAATGAATAAAGTAATCAAACCAAAACAGCGTTCTTATCTTTGTATCAGGGCACGTCCAACGAAAGTCCCTGTCTGAAATATGCATATTAAAGTTATCTCGACAAACAAAACAAGAATGATGACATTCACATATCTAACTAGAGGCCTCAAGGCGTTGACTCGGGCTACTTACTGTGATATAGATATAGCGACTAGTATAGTGGCAATGCATGAGCTTTATAAATACAAAGTCTAGAGGCTTTTACAATATCCCCGATGAGTTATGTTTACTCTTCAGTGCATTATTAGCGACCAAAATTTTAATTCATTCTCCAAAAAATGTTTTTAGTTGCAAAAATAGATTGAGAAACATTTGTATTCATTTGTTCATTGACAAGTTGCACTCATCGGAATCATCTAATTTTAACGTTAGTACATACTTATTATTGCTTACTGAATAAGAGAGCAGAAATTTGAGATATAAGTGTTGACCTTTTAGAGTAACAATGCCGACATTTTCAACACTTCAGCAATGATTCACTGTCGTTTTTTTTCCTTCATTCTGCTCAATGCTTTTTTATAACTATATTGACTCGAAGGTTTTCGTATTTCTAAAGTGGTTCAAATCGCATTAAATGTAACTTGATATCAAACCCTGAAAATATATTTACAAAAAACGTGCTCTGAAACTAAGAACATTTCTGTGTGGTTGTTCCACTTGAATGGCTGTAGTGGTGCGCCACTGTTTTCACCGACTAGTTTAAAGATTTTAAAAGTTCAAATTTCAATTCAGACGATAAGTAATAATAATATCGATTGTACGAACGTCGACTCGGCTGCTAGTGGTCAAATTGAGTCACATGTCTTTTCGCACCGCGGACTGTCAAGTAGCGCAGGCTTACACAATTTTTCGACAACGTCGATAGACTGGTAAAAATTTAAACGCAGACCTAGAGCCGGCCTATCAAAGGTAGCCCGAGTAAAAACTAACACCTTAAACGGCAGTCAGGCATGACAAAACTTTTCTGTCACTGACTTAAAATGTAAAAAAAAAAAAAACGCTTCAGGTATAAAACACCGTAATCTTTTTAAGAAAAAAAATTAAAAAGAGACGCTCGGAAGCGAACGAAAAGACTTCCGGAAGTGAAAAAAAGGGCAGCATCTAATTTTATGCCAAATCTAACCTACACATTTTGTAAGAAACCAAAGGGCTGCGGTATTTTTTGATACTTATAAATGTACGCAAGCTGTAGTAATGTCAGCCGGACTGTATTAGCAATTACAATTCACGGGAAATTCGTTCTAATGCTAAAATAGACCAGTATTTTGAACACATGTGACGTAATCCTTTTATACGAACCCAGTTAATGTTGGGTTCAGGGTTCTCAAGAAGCGTGGATAAAATTGATCAGTTGAATGTTGCTGAACTGTCGTTTTTATTTACCTTAAAATAATACTAGGCGATACATGGTGTCAGAGAAGCTAGAACCAGCCTTAGAGAAGATTAGAGCAAAGTTTTTTCAGGGGAACAAGACTGAACATCTTGAGATGCCTGACAACGGAACAAAAATGGCGGCTAGCCAACCTTCGAGTAAAGCTTCACGTCGAGTTTGTTAAAATGATTTGAAAATATCCGTGACCGCCAAGCTTTCGCCTAACTTTGAATAGAGTTGTGTTTTGTATTTTTCACGAAATGTAATCGCTATGCAGCCCTTTAACCGCTATATTTCGCTATAATCGTTTATTTCGTTTCTACTAGATACGACGGGGGCAGTTCATCATTTATCATTTCAGCAGCGGAGACGAGTACAGCCAACGCGGCTAAAACAAGCCATCGGCGAGTCTTCTTCCTCAGTTTCCCGGACTACGGGCTATTTTTGTCGTTTGTTCGACATTAAAATATTTTAATTCCAACGAAGATAGAAAGATAAATATGCGAGCTCTCCGACGATAACGTTATGCTTCTTTGGAAACACAATGCTTTGTTTTATGACGTGTAAGTTTAACGTTTCATTCCGCGCAAATGTGTGCAAGGAAATCGTCATTAACGTATCAGCAGGCTTCAAGTACTCCAGGAACGAAAGTAAGCATTGCAACTCCAAGGGAAAATTTATTATTCCCCATAAATTGTAAACCAAAGATCAAAAAATACCGTCACTACGTTATTACGGCCTTTTGTTTTCTCTCCATAGGTGACCGTATTAGCGGGGTCCAACTGTAATATAACTATACAAATAACAGTACAACAACGAATGAAATGCTTTACTATGTTCTCGGCCTCCCTTTTCCTTGAGTACTGCATGGTTTAAATACTGGAGCTAATAAATCTAATCTTTCGGGAGAGCAGCCGCCTTTGGTAGAGAAACACATGTACACACGTGACTTTAAACTGCAGAAGTGCATTGTCCGTACTGCCACACGCCTATCAGGGGGAACATACGAAATGATTTTTCGAAATATTGACGAGATTAGAATTGTAGTACCAAATGAATTTTGTAAAATACGCGCTCTGATTGCCGAGGACTATTTTCTAAATTTGGATAGAAATCATGAATGACGTCATCAGTTGCTATTATTTCATAAAAGCTTCAGCACGTGATTCAAACACCGTGTTCTACCAACTATCCGGGCCACGTGTTTCAAATAGGTTGTGGAAGCAAGGAGATATCTTCTAAAGCTTAAATTTAGCCTCGAAAGGTGGAGGAAGGAATGTTTTACAAAATAATAGTAATACACAAGCTTTTTTGTTTGTCTCTAGTAATCCCGAATTGCATTGTAAAGCCACGGCGGATCGAGGGAGTGGAGAATGAAGGCTAGCCCATTTGCGCTAATGTTAGTTACTCTAACGAAACTTTAGTTAATTATCTAACGCGGCAGAAAAACAGCTAGCTCCAAGTTACTGGTCATAGTATTTTATTCAATATATTCTTATTAGTAAATGTTAAGTGTTATTTTTTCTGTGTATTCATCATTCATTTTATTGCAACACGCTTGCGAGCTTCTCCCAACGGGGCATGCGTAATAGAAATAACGAATTATTATTGTTAATCAGACAAAATATGATTTATTCCTCATTGAATCTTTTTATCTTTGAACTTCGATCAGGTTTTCAATGGTTTAACAAGTGTTTTTATTCTCTTAAAAGCTAGTAACAAGAAGCTACTCTGGGTCTGACGTATCTCAGTTTGGGTCGAAAGTTAAACGTTACAGAGCGGCTGCTTTGGAAACAAATTTGGTGATGTCATTGCCGCGGGGCACGCGGCTGTTACCGCGCATATGTTGGCAAAGAGTGCCGAGACTGCAACATCACGTATACGCTGTCTCAAAGGCTTGTTTTCACCCCAAAAGGCCTTTGTGATGTACTTCTGGTCCCAATTTGCAGTTGCCGTGTTTAACTGCTCATACTCGCAACAAGCCGCTGTCCACATTACAGAAGGCACGTTTATGCGGTAATCGGCATTGTAGGCGCGCCCTCTAGCAGAAGCAGGCTTGTTTGTTCTGCCTTTCCTGTCGCTAAATCCGGGAAACCCAAAATACCGCTCTTGAAAACGTCCAAATGTAGAAGGAATCACTCCTGTAAAACACAAACCAAATTGTTTGAAAACAACAAATCTTTTCTCTTTAAGCTATTTTCCTTCTAAACTATTTCAAATCCCCCTTTTAATCTTCCTCAATGTATGTTTGTGAAATTGCAACGCAAACCATATGTATACAAGTAATTTTTGTCTGGCTTATTTACGTACTTGCATATTCAGAAAGAAACACCGACAGCACCGTTTTATAAGGAAGAAAAATACAACTTCAAAACTAAAAACTATATGACTAACATTGTTTAAGCTAAAAAACTATTTGCTCTTTGCTATCTTTTTTCTTATCAACTAGTTGACTGGACCTTGGTGTTAAACTTGTTAGGGTTGTTGTGAATTTGAACCAGCAGAAGTTGATATACATCCCTGCTTAAATGAAAATTAAAAAAATAAAAAATGAACCATGGGTTTTTACTTGACTTCAGCCTTTCTAAACTAACTCTTACCAACAATGATAAAAAGCCGAGCATTCCTTCGAGCAGCAGACGTAGAGGAGCAGCGGCTAGTGGCCCAAGTCAAAAGACTTTGCTCGTGATTCTTCCAGTCGTACCTGTTAAAGTCTGAAAACTGTGGTACAATGTTGGACAGAGTGAATGTACTTTTTATACTCAATCTGCTGTTTGTTGCTGCTTTTCCATAATTAGAAGCAATGACATGTCCCTTGTCTACTGTGGCAACGTTGGCACCTGTCCCTACGTACCTCAAAGGAGGTGCCCCTGGTGGGAAGGGTGGTCTCATCCAGTTGGTCTCCAAATACATTGTTACACCGGTGGTTCCAGCGAGTGATTCATAGGCCGTAATTTGATCTTGAGCTCTTGGGCCGTAATCGCTGTTTCTTTGGCTAAACCTCTTATCAAGTGCTGCAGTCGCTCTAAAACCCGTCGCTCTGTCATTTGAAGCTGAGTAAGGAGCACTCAGGTCAGCATCTGTTAAAACATGTGCTGAATAAAGAGGGATACGAAGGTCACAATCGTACAAGATGGCCAAAGTATCAGCCCCTTCACAAATTTCGGCTGTATTTGGTGCCCATGTGCTTTCTGCGAATCTATCCTCGATGCCTTGTGGCATGGCTGTTTCTGGGTTTATAATCGGGCTTATAGGAGTTGCGGTCCAATCGCACGCTCCGACAAAATTGCAGTAGCACTTTCCTCTTATTGGTTGCCTACTTCGACATCTCTGACCATCTCCTGGTTCGACGAATACGAGAACCAAAAGTACAGCATATAAAGAATTTCTTTTCAACATCTTGAATTCCTTTTAAAAGTAAGAAAAAATAGTTGAATCTTGTAAGAATCATACTTATAAGATTAAATTCATCTGAGTATGGTCAAGTCGATCAAAACGTTTGGCTTAATGTTTGAGAACTTAGATTTAGTAAGCAGTTTTTGGTATACACAATAGCCAAATTATATATATGACGCTTAGCTTAAGTAAATCTAAATTCATATAATAATAATAATAGTAGTTTATTAAACACTTCTGGCAGTTAAAAACTGAATTAACAGTGTAATTTTCAAATAAAGACTAATTATGCTACTAATAATGAATTCTAGCTATTTACAATAAAAATCTAAATGTAAAAAAATCTCGTTTTGTTCTTTTAGCATCAGTGATGACTTTCTCATTGCCAATAGTTCTTAGTTTGTAAGGGATTCATTTGATCTTTTCGTGTTTTGAGGTATGATTGTTGGTAGCAATCAACGACCGACTAAGATTGACTCTATATCTGATAACATGGATCTTGATGAAGTAAGTTCGTTTAAATACTTAGGTATTGTTATCAATAACCGTTTAACTTTGCAAGATCAAGCAGATCAAATGTTTTCTAAGATAAATAAGAACCTGGGTCTACTTAAACGTATTCGTTGTTGTCTACCTCTGATGCTAGATTGCTGTTTTTATTACCTATGTTCTACCATTGTTTAACTATGCAGCTATCATTTTGGGGGAATAGCGGCAATTCCACTCTAATGTTGCAACTTCAATCTTACATAATAAAGATGCAAAAATAATTTTAGATTTGCATATTAAAGCATCTGCTAGTAAAGCCCTGGATAAACTGAAATGGAAGACTCTCGCAAGACGTAGGGCCGAGCATAGGGCAACTTTTACTAATAAGTGTTTAAATAATTTTTTTACATAGTTTTAATATAGAATTCAATAAAGATAAACATGATTTTAATACAAAATGTAAAAACAATATCCGTAAGAGTGCATCTAGTAGGAATTTGGGGCATTGATCTTCGACAAATTTTGCCTCAAACGATTGGAATATATTACATCTTTCAATCAGGCAAAGTCCATCATTAGCTAGTTTTAAAAGAGCGTTAAGAGATGTAAATGAAATGTAATTAGTCTTTAGTCTAATTTTTATATATTCATATTTTAGTCTATATTTTTTCCTTTTTATTTTAGGACTCTATTTTTTAGGACTCTTTTGTAAATCACTTACCAATGAAATTGATCTCCTCAATATAGATTATTATTGTTGAAGAAAACGTTCACCTTTTTTGTCGCTCTTTAAGAAAATGAGGGAGGAATTGAGTGCACATTTTAGTAGTTGCTTTTCATTTCCATAGCTAAGATTGTCTCAAGAACTCGTTAATATAGTCTGTATGTAAACATTCGACAGCTAAATTCTTTGTTTCACGACTTTTTCCGGCAACCCATAGTGGATAAGAAGTTAGCCTTAAAGCAGACTTAGTACCTACTGCCTTGAAAAAATAATAAATTTAAATATACTTGACAGGGTTTCTGGAAGGCATCAAATTTCGACTTACATTCAAATTTTGTTCCTAGAGTTTATCGGTACGTTTTAGCGTAGGTCTTCTATTAGTGAGTTAACTTATTTGTTTGTTGAATGTTGTTTATCTGGTTTTACTTCTGCGAAGATCGAAATATTCACTGAGCGCCAATTAACTTCCGTTTAAACCCGGTAAGACATACTAATTAAATCTATATTGACTTTTGTCGTTTTTTAAGCTAATTTGTATATTACTTTGTCACTACACCTGAATTTCTCCCTTTGTTCAAATGATAATTAATCTGTTTTACTAAATTAACTTTTTTAACACAGTCTTATGAAATTTTACTCACCTTAATAGGTCTTTACTTCGTTGCGGTAAAAATGTAGTTTGGTCTCCAGACACGTTGGGCTGTGACTTGTGGGACAGGTGACGTTTGTCTAGTTATTATGATTCACCTGGAAATCGGAATCCACGAATACTTGACACAAAAAAGTATTTTCTTTCAAAGTAAAAAAAAAATCAATGATGAAAACTGTATCTCACTGTTGTTTGGCAATTTTATTCCCTTTTTCTGTTCCAAACTAGTGTTGACCACGTTGTCTTTAAAATGCTTTGCCCTATGTTTACTAATTGTCACCAGGAGGTATTTTTTTAACGACAATTTTGTCACCAATTTCCACAACAATTTTTAAAATATCAAAAAGTAAATACATGTAAATTTGTTTTCTCTCAAAATTGTTTTATTACTAATAAATCAAGTACTTTTTAAAGGGATTTAAAAAGCGCTTCTGTAAAGTTCACTTCTTAAAGTTGTTGCTGGTATTCTATTGTTCCAATTTGTGTTCGTTTTAGCTCAATATTTTTACACTTTTGTTTGCCTTTAATTTATATATAATTGTTTCTGGATTTATCCATGCACCAGAACGAAATTATTCCCATTTTCTAATTTATCATAATAAACGGCCAAAATTGTAAATGTTTCAATCTGTTGAAACGAAAGAATCCATATGAAATGTTTACTGAAAATAATGTATTAAAAAATGTTTAGGACCACACCTTTTTCCTTGAGTACTTTTCCTATTTACTCCTTCGTTCTTGTTTTATTTTTACTCACTCGATCAGTGAACAAAAAACTGAATTTTTGTTAAAGTTGTTAAAGTTTCATATACAAATATGGAGGTTCTTAAGAGCGAGAAACGTGGCTCCAACTGGTGTTTCTTTTCACTGTATACAGCACCCTGCTGTCTTGTGTGCCATTTTTGCTCCTTCACTCCTCTCAAAAACTCAGTGTAATAAAATTAAATGCCACCAATCTTTATTTGGAGAATTTCTTAATTTGTTTCGTTTTTTTGAAACCATTTTCTTAAGTAGTATAGGATATTTATGTGACGACCATTTGGACTTCAATAATTTTGCGTGATATACAAATGAAGAGCTTGTCTCTAAAGTTACCTACAATGCTTCTTGTAACAAAACGATTAAAACTGCACTTCTGTAAAACTTGCTTCTTACAGTTGTTGTTGATATTCTATTGTTCGAACTTGTGTTAAGTCTAGTTCTGGTTTAATTTTTTTTTTACATTGATGCGTTAGCGTTTCAACAGAACTTTATTCGAAGTGGATAGATTGAGAAATTTAATTTTGCCAAATGAATGGCCAAAGTGGTAGTTGTTTCAGTTTCCAAATTTCAATTTTCGCTCTTATTTTCGAATTCTATCGGCAATTGATAGATCGACGAGGGCTTCGCTGTTTCGTAAGTATAGATGCACGCTCACGTGACTGTCAAAGACCACGAAAAAATATTTGTATGTATGTTCTAGACTTATATTCAAAAGCGTCTCGATTCAACACTACTGAAACTTTTCTCTGCCACAAAAATCAAGTAAATGGCTATTTCGCCTTTTCAAGTTGTTACTCTGTTCATGACCAATATGGCAGTCTTTTCATGGTGACATTTCAGATACCAGTGAATGTCCCTAGCTGCGGCTGTTTAAACTCAGTGACGGGGATCTATAGGAAAAAGACCCTAACAAGTATCTGCTTAAACAAAATACATACTCAGTTCCACTTAGAAGCCGGGCCTTTTGCCTTAAAGAGTTTTTCTTATGTATTTATTCGTTCGGGTTTTTTCTTTGCTGACTCAATCAGTAAACAGAAACTGAACATTTTAGACGTTGTTAAAGTTTAGTATGAAAAATATTGAGATCCTATAGAGAGAGAAATTCGTGGCTCCAACTGGTGTTTCTTTTCATGGTATACTACCCCCGGTGTTCATGGTGTACTTCTAACCCCTGCCTTCCTGTATGACCTTTTTCCTCCTTCACTACCGAAACGAAGATTGAACAAATTTGCTTAAAATCTTAAAGAACAGGCCCTTTTCCTTGACTATTTTCTTATTTATTACTTTGTTCATGTTTTGTTCTTTACTGATTCGATCAGTAAACAAAAATTAAATATTTTAGGAAGCTGTTAAAGTTTGATAAACAAAATGTCGAGATCCTTAAGAGTGAGAATCGCGGCTCAAACAGGTGTTTCTTTTCACTATATACAACCCCCTGCAGTCCTGTATGAGCCTATATTCCCTGTCACTCTACTTCCAGAGAAGCTTGTATTAAATTTCTGTGCTACAAACCCTTGGGTTGTTATGTTCTAACTAGCTTTGCTTTTTGAAAAACCACTTCCTTTATCGATCCTTTAGAGATGAAGTACACTTCTCTAGGGTTTTTAGTTAACCTCGTTAATTTAACATGAGTGAAGAAACTAAATAGCTTCTTTCTTAAAGTCACAAAAGAATGCTTTATCGTCGATTAAAAACAGGCTCGGCTAAAAGACACGCAGTGTTCTCAAGTTTTTGTATGCTTTGTAAATAGTATTCTGAAAAGAAACTTTTCTGTAACTAAAAAATTTTTGTATCTATGTTTCAAATTCGGGCCCAAAGTGCACCATGAATACAGTCTGTCTTGCGTCTTTTTCTACCCCCTCACTGCCGGTGAATTGCGAAAACTGTGGGTGTTGGTCTGGACCTTTTACACAAAAAGTGTATAAAAACATGTGCTTAAAATAGATATAAAATAAAACACACTTAAGGGACACACTTTTTGCTTTCACTATTTTTGTTATCCTTTCTTTGTTCCAAACTTTTGTTCTTTGCTGATTCGTTCATTAAACAAAAATTGACCATTTTTGGAAGTTGTTAAAGATTAATACACGAAGTATTGAGGTCCTTAAGAGCGAGAATCTTGTGTTTCTTTTCACTGTATACGAGCCCCTGTCGTCCCGCTTCACGACGTCACTTCAAGAACAACTTGTAGTTAAGTTCAGTGCAACAGATCTTTAATATTTATTTTCTGAAAATTATGAATAATAAAACATCTCAAACCTTATTGGCGCGTAAAAGAAGTCATTCAGATGAAACAAAAACCCTGCCCCCAAAAGTTGCCAACTCATCTCAAAAGAATTCACCGTCCAGGGCTGCTATAGCCACGATAATATCGTACTTTTGTCACTTCAGAGTTGGACTCAAAGCGTTATCAACTCTAGGAAGCTCAGTAAGCTTTGCTGGTAAGTTGTGTTATGCAAGAAAACCAGCTTTAATGAATGGACAGTGGTCTGTTTTGATTGTAAAACTTACAATAGTCTACTAGGACAGTCTAAAAGTAAGATTTTCTTGTGGGAAGTTTTTGAAGCCCTTCTGTTTTTCTAAGAGTGCCCAACGCCTTGGCGTAGACACGTACTAATAAATTTTTATCTTTTAAAACAACAGGGGCCTACAAAGGGTTTTTGGCGACAAGCGACACGAACTTTAAGGCGGGAGTAAACCCAAAGCGCGCTTTGTGGCCACCTTTCCTCATGTTTCTAGTGATATCTCCGTCGATGGTTTGAATCTATGTAAACAGTTTCTCGCGATTTTTTTTGTCCGAAATTAAAATATTTTTAGAGCATGCTAGTGAGACGGACATATTAGTGCGTCATGTTTATTTGATTCGGTTTTTGACAATGATTGATAAACTGGAGCTGTAAAGAGATTAGCAAAGCGAGTAAGTGCTTAAAACATCGAAAATTACTGATGATAGCGACATTTTGTTAAGACGAAAGTGCAACAATAACATTTACACTAGAAAATTGCGGATCAAGCGATATTTGAGCACTCCTTTGAGCCCCATTATAATTTTTTTTTCAGTTCTCCTCATACAAACATAGCAAAACGCTTAGCCGGATTAATTAAGAAATTCACATTTTATTTTGCCTAGAACTCGAGATAAAATAAAAACTTCTAGACACCTAAGCAACAAAAATTTGTTTATTTTTGCACAGTTCTGCAATTCGGATTTGAGAAACTTGACAAACCTTGGATTAACTTGGGGGCGTGTCCTAGTCCAAATGTTCATGAGTTTTTATAATAAACCAAAGAGTTTGTTGGCTATTGACATGTTCACCACCTTTTTTGTCTTTATATTTCATGTACGTTTTTATTTTACTATAATGATTTTACTTATTAACTTAAAAAAGTCTCTGGTAACTAACATTTTAACCAAATTAGAAAGGGTAATGACAGCTTCAATAATCGTATTGTATAGGCTCAGTTATTGTCATACTCATATATTTCTTTTTTTCTGCAGACAAAACCTTAGAAAAAAGTCAGAGCTTTTGTTGAAAACAATGGATTGTAAAACTTTCGTGGTAGGTATATGATTTACCTCATATGTATATCCAGCACTTTAACAAAAAGGGAAAGGGTTTTGTAGAACAAACAGAAAAGTGGTAAAAACTGCAACTTAAACTAATTCAAGCACGTCCTAAGCGCTCCTGTAAAATGATTAGATTAATTAAAAGTAAGCGCAATTAATTCGGAAGAACAAGATTTGAAAAAAATGACGGCAATTTTTTTAATATTCTCTTGTGTGCATTCAAACTAGCCTTTTTAGCATTCCTTTCCATATATTCTTTTGAAAGTTTAGCTAAGGAACGAGGCTAGAAAGGATAATTTGATATGCAAAATAGAGATATCAAAGTCGCCGCCTTTGTTTGAAACAGGTCTATTGAAGCGGCAAAAAGTCGTGTCAGCCAGTTTTTTTTTTCGTTTGACAGTCAAAAAGTCAGTTAATCTCAATAAGCGAATTTGAATCTCTGAATTTTTGGCAAATTGGTCTATGTAATCGGATTTCAAAAAGCATCCTGCATTGAGCAGGTTTCCTTGGGAATTTCAAAAATTTTCGCATGCGTGTAACACGCAAAACGCGAGAGACCCTTTTCCTGATGATGCACTAGATATGTCTATATATAACAATTAGACAACAAAAAATATATTCAAATTTGTGTAAAATTTTATACAGATCTCATGTTTTAAAGATCAGTTTTTAAGAGAGGATCTTGCTTGTTCTCGTAGTTTCCTGGCTCTAAGCAGATATTTCCCAAAGTTATCGCCTTTACAGGTAAGGAGGCTGACTTTAAACTGGGGCTGAACCTTAATTACTGTTTTTCTACCCAGGTTGCAATCCTCTGTTGCATTGGATCCCTATTCCAAGGTCTAACTGCAAGGCGTGTTTCCTTGAAGTGAGTAGATTACCACTTTTAATTTTTATACCTAAATGGTGATACTCATGAGCATGTAACGATAGTGATATTTTATTGAAATTATTCAGTATTCCATTTTTTTTTCCTTTGCTGTAATCATCTTTTATTTTATGTTTTTCAACGCCTTCTAAACTTTAACAAATAATGTCGTAGTTTTAGGTTTTGCCACTAAAGTATCACCTGTTTTGCAGTTCTGCAATAAACGCGGGAGAAACACTCATTACAGGTAAAAAACAAACCGAACTTAAGATAAGATACGAAACGAGCTTTAGAGAACAACTTTTTCAATCGCTAAATGCTATTCCTTTTTCGTAAAATATCATTGTTATTTATTCGTAAAACATCATTGTTATTTATTCGTAAAAATATCATTGTTATTTCTAATTTTTTTTATCACCTTGAAAAATGAAAAAGATTGCAAGAGCACGTCAAGCGCACCCTGCCTACTTCTCCTTCTATCTCCTTTCGATATTGTTTCTAGTTTACTGATTTCCAAGGAAAATGTTTCTAAAAAAAATATTTTTGCAAACTGCAAGAAACATTTATGTTATTTTAGTTGTAATTATTGCTTTCGTTATTTTAGTTATTGTTATTTTTATATTTGTTGCTCCTGCTCTTTATTTTTTGCTTCTGCAATTGTTCTTCATTTTGTTTTTGTTTGTCTTTGATATACTTTCTTTTTGAATCTGTATTTAACATCACATAACCTTTTCTTTTCATCTATTCCAGAGGGTATACGCCAAGATAACCGACTTGTCCGCTGCAGTGGTTCCGAATTGAAGATGTCTTTTCCTAATATTGACTACGCCCTCAGGGGCTATGATGTAGTTAAAGGATATCCGCTGACCACGGCTCGCGATCCAGGATTCAGGAACCCCATATTTAAGGCAGATTATACGAACTTGAACGTCAATGGGGACTGTAGATATTTGCTACCAAAGGGGCTCAACGCAGTTCCTGATGTTTCATGTGATGTTTCTTTTAAGTCTGACATAATTAAGTCAGCAGCCGAGTTTTCTGAGGCACTCTCTGCTAGCGCTAATATTGAAGGGGGAGGATTTGGCTTTCAGTTTTCTGCAAGTGCATCTTACCAAAAATCTGCTTCTGAAATGGGTTCTAAAGAATACGTTTATGTTATTTCCAAAGCTCAGTGTACCTCATATTTTTCCAGTGTGGATTTCTCAAACCCTCCCCCTTTTCATAGCAGTTTTATAAAAGCAGTTCAAGGTGTAGCTAACGGAGGCTACAGTGACGAAGTTGTTAATAAGTTTATAGACACATATGGTACACATTTCATTAACGAGGTAACATTTGGTTCCTCGTACACGCAGGAACACAGAATGACCTCTGAAACCTTTGAGACCCTGGACAACCAGAAATTTGGTGTAGCCGTGCAAGCAGGTTACTCTGGGGCTTTCAGTGTTGGCGGGGGGTTTAGCCTTGACTCAGAACAGAGGGAAGCAGCTTCCGGTTTTTCTAAAAGTGTCGAAACAACAACTGTAACTGTCGGGTCCGCTCCTCCAAGCAACGGAGATGCAATGACTTGGGCCTCCGCTGTCAAAGAAAACCCTGTTCCTATAAAGTACAGTGTTAGACCAATAGCTGACCTTTTCACAGCCTCTTTTATGTCAGACATAGAGGGTATAACTAGTGAAATGTATAATGCAATTCGACCCAAACTGCGTGATGCCCCCCGTAAATCTTGTGAATATCTTTTCTCTCAAGGAAAATCTATTTCTTGTGATAACTCCAGAAACTGGCAAACCTCAGAGGTAACAACAATCAGTGGTGGACGACCATTTAAGGCTCATTACGGCAATCAGTTCATAGATTTCGGTACTCAGAGAACTTGCGACTTGATGTGCAAAAATAACAAAAAATGTATTGGTTTTTTTTCTCCGGATGATAACTATTGTTATATGGTTAATGATATGACTAATTCACCTTATGAATGGCAACAATCGTCTTTTGAGTTTAAACTATATCTAAACAGGTTACAAAACGATTTGATTTTCAAAGAAAAAGTTCCTACCACAACAGGAGAGAATAACGTCAAACGTTTTGCATACGATGTTCGTTTCAATAAATTTGCTACTGAGGCTGTTGCTGTAAAAGATTGTCGTGAAATATGTGTGTATGACTCGTTTTGCAAAGCTTTTTTGATCGAATTTGGAACGTGCCAAGGTAGAGACACCTGTCTTCATAGGCATTGCTATATATACCACAATATTGAAAATTTACCCTCGGAATCAAAAGCCAACTGCGAATTTCATTTTGTTGCAAAGTAACAATGCATGTATAATAAATTATAATGTAGAGATTAAAAATGTAATAAAAGTTTGCATTTGTAGTTCGCAAATGTAACAACGGGTAGACCGAAAGTGTAACTGCAAGTGAAATAAAGGCTAGTGGAGTTTCATGCATACAATGGGATTCCTGTGGTTATTTTCCGTAGCGTCAGTCATGTCCACCGTCCAACACAAGGAACCCATTTACTAAATGTTTTAGAATCTGAAGTTGTTTTAAAAAAACTGGAAAAAAGTTGTCCTCGTAGCAAAAAAAAATGAAGTGCAACCCATTTTTCAGGTAATTTGACATTGGACCCCAAACTCATTTGGACCCCAAACTCTGTATATAACCAAATTTGAACATAGTAGTCTAGGGAAAAACGGAATTTATCCCGACAGTATTTAAAGGTATTAGAACCACAAAAGTGATTATAATGGTGGTTATATCTAAGACCTTTCGTAAGGATACTTATCAAAATTATAAGTGGTTTGTTATACTAGCTCGGAATGTTTTGGTTTTGTGAATGTGAATAAAAATGAGTGTAAAATGGTAGCGAACACTATTCTTAACCGAGCCAATACAGCTAACTGGCAGCAAAGTAGACAAACTTTTAAATAAAGGCCCGTGTTAGAACTAGGGAACCTCCCATTGTGGTGCGGCGTTTCGGTTTTCCCACGCCAGAATATTTAAATTTTCATACTGAGATTACGTCATTCAGTATACAACATAGTTTTTAAGTAAATTGCAGTCAAACTCTATTTTAAAGCAATGTTTCTTTTGTGCTATAACAATTAAGCCAATCATAGAATTCCAAAACAAAAGTGATGAAAACCTTTTGATTTTCAATGTTCCCCATGTAGAATTTTTCTTATATTTGAAAACAGAAATGGCTCAACTGGAAAGGAATGAGTGACTGAACTGGAAAGAAATATATCAGCTTACTTACAAAGATATCGTCCATTTTTAAATTTTAGCCAATCCGATAAACAGTTTAATAATACCGCAACAAAAAGCACCTTTCTGCGTTCCATTGCCTTTGACCTCCTTAGTTCTAACTCGGATCGTTGCTTAATTTTTTCCTGACAAACTCGAACGTGATTTAATACTGGCTGGAAACGTACCAAAAACTTCCCGCAGACGTTGTGGCATAAGAGAAAATCTTTACACGTACTACACAGGTTTTGTTATAGGGACGTTAGATGTGACCTCTCTTAAGTGCCGGGGTATTTATTTTGTGTTAATGACCCTATGTTTAGGGCTATCTGGGCCGATCAAAGGAATGGTCCAGTAACGGGCTACCCTGGCTTCAAACGCTGCTACCTGCAAAGTAGCCGAATGAAACTATTGTCAAGTCGTATTTGATTGTGAAGTAATGTACGATTTTTCGGAACTCGAAACATTTATTTTTGGTGTCTAAGGCCTCGTTTAGACGTTTCCTATTTCATTTGAAAAGCGCAACTTTTTATTTCCGTTTTAAAAAAGAATCGATTTACGTTCATGCACGTATCGTCTTAGCATCGTTTTCGCCTGTCCACACGTATACGATAAATTTATTTGACAACGATAAATTTATTTGAAGACGGCAAAGCTTCCTGACAACACATGCGCGTATGACTACCATATAGTTAGCTCGAATGCTTTTAAGGAATATTCATACCTTTTACCTTTACACCTTTTTATTTATTTTTTCATTCATAATTTGTTCTTTATTGATTTGAACAATAAACAAAACCTGGATATTTTTGGAAGTTGTTAATGTTTAACAGTACAAAACATTCGTGGTTCAAACTGGTGTTTCTTTTCACTGTATACAGGCCCCTGCCGTCGTGTGTGACCTTTTTGGACCAAGAACTGGTCCCCAAACGCTGTTGTTGTTGTTGAGAGGCGACGTTTCTTGAAAAGACCCTCTGTCAATTCGCATTATATCGCAATAAAACTTCCCACAACGAGCTTAAGGGATGTTCTCCATCGATTGACGGAGTTAGATTTTTGATTTTTGGATTTTTAGAGAATTAAGAATCAGTTTGAGATTGCGGCGCCGTTCACAATATTCAAAATTAATATCAATAGCCGATGCCGACTAGAAGAACTAAAGATCCGTCAATTCGCATAACATCGCAGTAAATTCCCACAACAACCCCAAGGGATATCCCCAACTAACGGAGTTAGATTTTTGATTTCTGGATTTTTAGAGACTTTACAAGCAATTTTAGATATTGGGCCGTACACACTGGAATTCACAAATAAAAAATAGCCGAAGCTGACTTAAAAGAAGAGGCTTCCATCAGTTTGCATCAGATCCCCATAAGTGTTTGCACAATGGTAATAAGTAGAAATCTCTGTTGACTGACTGAGTTAGACTTTTATTTTTGGTTCTTTAGGGATTCTACGAGCAATTCTTGATTGAGTACCGTACAACACAAATCTTTTCTTCTTAATATCAAGTTAAAACATTGTTATGCATTTTCTTTAGTTCAACAATAATGACTGCACTGACTTGAGCTACTAAAGCACACAATTTTTTTGTCAGACATGATAACTGCACATACAGTATACAGCAAATATCGCAACTGCAGCCATATAGGACGGTCGATGAAGTAAGAATCAGTGCGAATCAAATTCAAATTAAAAGCCGTCATCAAGTAAAAACAACTAAAGTTCGGGGAAAGGATTCCAAACTACAGTACCAGTTCCTCGTCCCGTAGTACAATCGTACTTGCCAGTTCACTCAAACAACTTGTAACCAATTTCAAACTAAAAGTTCTTTCTTTAGATATTTCCTTTTCTTGAAATTTTCTTAAGTAATGAAATATATTCAACGGCGGGCATTTCGGCTTCAATAATTTAGTGTGATAAGCAAATAAATGAAAATACCGTCTTGTCCCTAAAGTCACCAACAACGGTTCCTGTCATAAAGAGATTAAAAATTCACTTCTACAGAGGAAATGTCCTAAAATTGTTGCTCGTAGTCTATTCTGTTGATCAAAATTATGTTATCGTTAGCAAGTTCTAATCGAATTTTTTTGTTACAGTTTTCGTACGTTTGTGCTTCAATAGATCTTTTTCAAATTGGATAGATCGGTAATTCTTATTCATTCAAATGAACGATCAAAACTGCAGTTGTTTCTATCGGGACCTCAAGAAGTAATCGGATAGATTGTTTTGCTGAAAGGCAAAAATAGAAAACTCAAGCACATTTAAGAGATAAGGCTTTTGCTTTCACTATTTTTTGCTTTTTAATTCCTTCGTTCAAGTATTATTCTTCACTAATTCGATCAGTAAATTAAAACTGAACAGGATGGGGAAGTCGTTAAAGTTTAATACAAAAGATATTGAGGTCCTTAAGAGTGAGATTCGTGGCTCCAACTGGTGTTTCTTTTCACTGTATACAAACCCCTGCCGTCCTGTGTGACCTTTTTCCTCCTTCACTTCACTCAAGTAAAACTTGTAACAAATTTCAATGTCACAAATCTTTGCTTGGATATTTTCTTAAAGTGTTTCATTTTATGAAACCATTTTCTTAAATAGTGTAGTATGTTTATCTGGCACGCTTTTTTATTTCGTTAATTTACTGGACATACAAAACGAAAAGCTTTTCTCTAGAGTCACCAACAATTCTTTCTGTCATAAAATGATTGAAACCTATTTAGTATTGTTGCTCGTGATCTTATCTGCTGCTCGAATATCTGTTATCATTAGTTTCGATCATATTTTTGGTGCGTTTGCGCTTTATTAGACATATATGAATATAATTTAAACTAAATATGGATAGATCAAGTATTCTAGTTTATCCATGCAGCAGTTGTCTCAGTTTATCGATTCTGGATTTAACGAAAGAATCTGATAGAAAATACTGCTGAAAAACATTGTAAATTCAAACACACTTAAGGATTACACTGCTTTTGCCTTGATTGCTATTCTTTTTGTTCCTCGATTTATGGTTTGTCTTGGCTCAGATTCGATCAGTAAACAAAAAAATAAAATCTTTCTGGAAGCTGTTCGAATTCAATTTAGAATTTTGAGATCCTTAAGAGCACCAATCGTGGCACAACCTGGTGTTTCTTTTCACTGATTACAACCCCCTGCAGTTCACTATTCGCCTAATCACTCCATTTCAAGAGAAACTTGTAATAAATTTCAGCGTGGCGTATCTTTACTCGGATGTTTCCAAAGTCGTTTCGTTTATTGAAACCATTTCTTCAGAAATGCAGCATATTTCTCTAGGGAGTTTTTGAATCTCGTTAATCAAGTAAGGAAAGAAATTGAATAGTTCTCTTAATGGCACAAAAGACCGTGTTTTCCTGTATAAGTTTAAAGACCAACTCTCAAAAACAGGTTTGGCAATAAGATATGCAATTAGCTTTCTTGATTTTCTTTACCGATAAACACGGAAACTGAGAAAAAGACACGTGAGTTTGGTAAGTCTATACAATAATAAATAATTAACCAACTAAATATTGTTGAATTTTTCAGGCGAGAAACGACCTATTGTGTTTCATATTCTTAGCGTACGTAGCAAATCTGGAAAGCACTTCAAATCTAACAGTGCGTAAAGACCAGTAGCAAATGACAAGAAAGAATCCAATAGCTTTATGACAGCTCAGCTTACAATAATGTGTCGTGTCTCTTGTTAAAGAAGTTGCAACACGACTTCTCATTCACTTCAGCGCGGTGACCATAGAGCAAAGTCCCAACCGAGGAACTTGATCTGAGAAGCTAGTTAAATATAAGGTAAGTTGACAATTCCTTTTCCGAACTGAAACAATCATTGTTTAAGAAAAGTATAAGTAGCCTTAAAGTTACTGTGGTAGTGAGGCTAAGCAAAACCATTTTAAAAGACAAGTTATGATTCAAATTAAAACAGTTACGAGCAAAAACTTCATGTTCGACTGTAACCTTTGAGCAGGTGGACCGTAACACAACCCGAAAGTAAATAAGCTGTGCCAGTTGATTTAATTTCGTTAAGGAGTGCCTTTCGCTTTTATATGCTTTTTAGAAAAACTTGATTTTTTTATCAAACCTTGACAGCCTTTTTAGATATTGTTGAAAGTTTGGCAGAATCTATCCATTTCGAGAACTTACCGAAAGCAGTTTTCAAAAGGCTCCCCTCAGAAAGTGTTTGCTGCGAATTGAGCTTCATAGCACTCTCGAAAAGTGCCTTCAAACGTTCACTTACATAATTTTTGCTTTTGATAACGAAGAACTATACATACTAGTTCTTAGAGTAGTTGTACACCTTACGTTTTGCTGTTTTTACATTTTTTCTGCAAAGAGCAAATACTTTGCTCTTCTATTTTTTTTCAGGCTTGTCTCTCTAGGAAAGAAATTGAGCAAACCTGGTTCAAAACCGATCATGGTAAGTAAACCAGTTTGTTATCGTGCTTTAGTTTCGAGTTTTCGTTTATCCAAAGAGTTAGACGAATAAAGCAATCATAATTTATCTGCATCATAATCATAAGTTAGCCCGGCGTGATCCTGCACGAATGTATCACAATCTATACTATTTTACTTAAAGAATAAAATTCTGACTCATTTATCTACACGTTTAAATTGTCAAACAATTCGCAACTAACATTGCTCAAGTACACAAAGCAATTTCTTCTAAAGAAAAACTGAGTTTATTCAAGAAACGTTTACACTAATACTGTAACAAACTGTGCGAAGGTCTTTTTCGTACTGTTTTTTTTTGCAAGAAGTTGAAAGAAATGTTTGTCCACTTTTCCCTTGTGAAACAAAACTTTCGATGATATAGTGAGCTGTGTGTAAAAAACTATGATAATTGAAGCAGGTAAAACGGTAAATGATTTGAACCCAGGGGTAACCTGATACGGTTTGGTACCAGATACTGATTAGTCGGTCAATTTGTGATGTGACTGGTTGTTAGACTTAAGTAATGTTTCGTGATAGATTATTTTGATCTGTAAAGTAAAGTAACTCGTTCTATGTTCTGTTCCGTTCCGTTAAAAATAGTTAGAACCTTAATTCAAATATTTTGCCAAGTCACTTAAACCCGAACGATCTTGAACCAAATACGACCATTCAAAGTTGGTAGTCGTTATTCTGCTGTGCGTGGACGCATGTTTGTCCGCTTTGCCCAAGTCTCGTGATGCAAAACTTTCGATGGTATAGTGAGCTGTGAATAGTAAACTATGATTATTGAAGTAGATAAAACGGCAAATGGTTTGAACCCTGGGGTAACAGTAGATCGTATGGTGACATCGTCTGGGATACGGTAGTCTCAAGAAAAACTATTGCCGATTCAATCGAATATGTATGTAAATAAGTAAGGTTTGGATAACCTGTACGGAAGTCATCTTCAGACCAAGTGAAGAATAGTGCGTTTGTTGAACACTGATACGGTCTGGTACTAGGTACTGATTAGTCGGTCAATTTGTTATGTGACTAGTTGTTAGACTTAAGTAATGTTTCGTGATAGATTGTTTTGATCTGTAAAGTAAAGTAGCTCGTTCTATGTTCTGTTCCGTTCCGTTCCTTGCATGTTTCAGGTCGTGAATGAGTCGTTTGTAGGGTGCTGGCAAATGTTGGCGTCTGTTGAGAGGAGTCAGGAAACCCGAGCTTTCCAGTGTCATTCGTTAAAAAAAGTAATAATATTTCAGACGCAGGCCTTCACTTAAGGTCTTATAGAATCTGAGGAGAAGGTGCTGCCTTTGGCCTAACATCTAAAAACGGTAAAACCGTGGGCCTCTTGAAACCTAAAGCGTCCGCCTGTTTTCCAACTACCAATGAGTAGCGAAGTTTAAAAATAAAAAAAGAAGAATGAAATGATAACTAAAATTATGATTAAAATTTTTAATTCCTTAATGATCCATTCAACAGAACAGAATCAGCTGCTCTACTCCATTGAAGTTCATTTGTTTTAACTTCAATATTCTTTAACAAAAAAAAAGAAAGAATCATCTAAGCTCGTCTAAGCTAGTTAAACTTTTCACGTATTTGTTTTCTTTGCTACTTTTCTGCTCATTCAACTTCCAAACCATATTTTCCGCAAAAATGTTGAACAGTTTGCGATTGAATTTACTGAATTTTTTTTTAGTGTGCTAATTATAAAGAGACAATTTTATCATTTTTGCTTAACGTGAGAAACATTTCACGTGCAGGTTACAATCCTTTGTTGCATTGGATTTATGTTTCCATGTCTTGTGCAGTCGGTGTCTGTTAGGTAAGCAATTATACTGCATGTATATAAACGCGTGTTTCAAAACAAGACATAAACTTGGCTCTTACCGATACTGAAGTGAATAGTGTAAAAAATAAACTGCTTGCATCTCTTCTATAGAGGTAAAATATTTTATTACGATCTTTTATCCGAAACCCTCGAACTTCGTCATGTTGAATGTGACAAGTCACGCGACATGTGTGACTTATCAAAAGAGGGACGACGCGGTAAAGCACACTACTCTATAGCAAAGCCGCACAGGCTGGTACACTTTGCGAAAAGCACCCCCCCCCCAAAAAAGGGTTCATTTGTTGTTTGTGGCGGTAAATGTGCGGACGCAGATTCTAATGAAACCTACATTGGTGAGACAAGCACGTCAGTGGTCAACGCTTTGCAAGGCACTTTTATCCTGCGTACTACGAAGCAAAACCCGGCCGTTTTTACCCACGCCAAAACAACTAGGCACAAAACTTCGCCTAAGTCCACTAATTTAAGAAGAATGGTGTTTCGAGAAAGGGGTGAAAAAAGTCATTTGGGAGAGGGTTGAAGCACCAAGTTTTAGCAACATGGGGGCCTAGCAAAGTCACGTTTTGAAATAGCTTTTCTATGCGTGGGTCTGGTTGTTTTGTAACAAACCGCGTCGTCTCTTTCGTGATAAGCAACACGTGTCTCAAGACTTGTCACGTTCAACCTCATGTGGTCCGAAGGTTTCGGACGAAACGTCGTAGCCCAAAACTAAACCTCTAAAGGAGATTCAAGCAGTTTTTCGTTTTACACTCTATTAACTTTAGGGTTGGGCCCGGGGGTTGGG
>JAOBAT010145629.1:0-11185 GCA_026413305.1 Hydrozoanthus tunicans
TGAATTATTTTAAACATACTATCCCCTAGAGTACAATTCTAATTTGTGCATTAGCACGTGCATCACGATTATTACATATAGGTTGTCGTTAGCCGCATAACTGGTATTGTATGAGTGAACATCCTTAGCATATTTGAAACAGTTGTCGAAAATCGAGGGAAGGTATTGTTTGTGCCAGCCAGCTCTGTAAGACGGACAACGGTCCCGTTTGAAGAAAGTACAATCGTTAAACGTTTTTGTTTAACTCTATGTACGATTCAAACGAGGATCTAATGAGAAATTCCCTCAGTGGGAGTGTGCCTTGTGGGGGCAGCAAAGATATTTAGGATGGAACAAAAGGCCTCCCCCCATCTACCGACCTCCAACCCCCACCCCATTCTAACTCACATACTCTTGCTTCGTTCTTTTTCCCTCCCGGAGTAGTGTCTACATTTTCTACCAGCTCAAAACCAACAAACTTTGCTCAAATAAATCAAGAAAAATATTTACTACAAAATTTTGATATTCAGTTGTTAACTGTGATATAACATAAATATTACATGTTTCTATAAATAATTAAACGAAACTAGTTATCCAATCAAACTGTCTGGCATTTTCTGTTATTGATTTTTTACTACTTGTGATAACTTTAATCTTAAACTAGTTAATTAAACTACATATAAACATGTTATTTCATTCTCTCCGGAATACTAAAGCTACAAAATACCTTTATGCTTCATAATTTTGTTAGTCCTATTTTTTTTACCAATACAGCAGAATGACTTAAAAGAAACAGATTTCCTAAAAGAAGTCGCTGTCTGCGAGTAGATTTCCATGAATTTTCCGCAAGTTAACAATCAGCGTTATACATGACTAATTTTGCTTCGCAAGTGTAACAGCAAATTTATCGGTTTCATTTTCAATTTGCAAACTTACAGCTTATTATTCGCTTATTTGAGCGACTTTGATAATAATTTATGATATTTTTCACATATTTTTAGGTAAAAATCTAAAAATAGTTCTGCGAATTAATTGCGCTTGGGGCAAATCATTTGTCGTTAATTTCGACACCGATCATGAAATACAGGATTTACTATTTAACAAATTGTTACCAACATGTAAGATTCTTGATTAAACGGGGACTGAATTTCTTAGATTTCAAATGCTGGAGCTGCGAGGAGCGGTCTTTGAAGAAAATCCTACAATCCTTTTAACTAAACAATAACTAAACCCTTTCTCAAGTTTACTGGCCCATTAGTCGGCGCTTATCTCTGCTTTCCGTAAAGTTAAGCGAATGTGAGTCTTTGACTCCGCTAGACAGGACACTAATTCATCCCAGGTTAGCCCCCAGCAGAACTGGTACTCATTTTTTACAGCTGGAACAAGTCTGGTAAATTGTCTTGTTCAACGACACAACACAGGACCGGGGCTCGAACTCGCGACCCTAGGATTACGAGTCGAACACGCTAACCGTTCGGCCACTGCGCCGCCGACAAACCTACTTCAGAGTTATTCAATTCAAAACTCTCCCAAATGGTTCGCTTGTATCATATGGCAATAAGCAGGGAGAACTTATAAAACCATCGTTAAAATTTTTTCACAGTGAAAGAGTTAGGACATTCGCAAAGGAATTTGTTCTAGCGATTAAAGAATGGCGTTTGGAATGCGGAAAAAAACGATTTTTACGAGTGAGCGTAGCGAACAAGTGACATCTTTTTTCGCGAGAGATAAAAGCCAACGTGTATATTTCTTTTTATTAAATAAATATGAGTGTTTGTTTGCGCTGAAATGAGCGGGAAAAACAAAGAAATGACGTCAGCCATATCTTCACTGTGAGAAATGGAAAATATTTCACACGTGTGGCGTAGTTTACAGTAAAACACCCATATCTATGTAATGAAATGCCAAACGATCAACGTGTAACACCAACACTTAACGAACTTGCAGAATATACTCAAAATTCGATAGCACTTTCAACTTGCCATTTCCCGCCCCTTTATCTGGTATCTCCAAAGACTTGAGCGGAGTGAAACGCTCGTATCAAACAGCAAAAAGTGTCACGGATTGTTGTGTTTAGCCGTTTGCCGTTTCTACGTAAGTCAAACATTTTCAATGTTGAAGCGCAAATGAGCTTTTAAATTAGAAAAAAGTGACACCAATTTACGCGAGAAGAAAAACGGCAAGTTTACTTTTCGAGTTAAAACACGTGGTGTTAAGTAACACCTTAACTGAGAGCTGACAAAAACGCTTCGCTGTAAAATGTCAAGGGTTGCAGGAAAATGTATAATGGCCCATAATCAATCATCAATCAACACTATACTTGAATAAATTAATGTCCACGGTTCCAACATACTCTAACAGTCAACTCAGTTCTCTTGTCTAGCTCTTCAATGCCTTGCAAAATCTTGATAGCACGGCAATTCCTTCCCAGTCCTTTTTTGTTGCCCGTGGAAGCGACGTGCAATGAATGCAGCCTTCTTCGCCAAATCATAAACTTCCCATTGAAAGAAATATCTTATCACGAGCGTTCACATTTTGAAGTTGTTTGACTGAGGAGCAAGCAAACCCATCCTTTGCTTTGCTTTGCGTTGTTCAGTCATCTGTAAACAAAAAAGTTGAGCTAATCCTCAATTCAAGTAAAGTATTGACTCCCATTCAGTAGAGGCATGGAGAGAATATGGGGTACGCGAACCAAAACCCCGCAGATGGGAGTTGCGCCACAGTTTGATTCACTTAAAGGTGCCTATGAAACGAGTTTTATTTTACCTCAGTGGATAGACTTTGCTAAACGAGGAATAGGGGTGAAAATTTTGTCAAAATCTTTTACGGCTTTCGAGATATTTCAAACCTAAGTTTTAATCGGTGACGTCACAAGTATGACAGGCAAATTTAATTTTTTTTAGGCCTGCTACTAATCATTAACCTTTTGATGAATTAAAGCAAAACTTGGATTACTAATTTTCGTTGTCGTGGCAACAAACTGGGTTCCAGGCTCCAAATAGAATTTCTGAATTATCTAATTTTTTTCGTCAAACCAGAAGTTGTGCAACAATTTACAACACGAGTTCTGTTCTTCTTACCGTGTATACGAGGATTTGGTTTAGTTGCCTTGGTGAAAGTTTTTGGAATAGCAGAAAATATTTTTTTGCACAAATGGGGGTTTGGAACCGAGTTTGTTGCCATGACGATAAAAAATCGCCGAGATACATCATCAGTCCAATATTGCTCTAAGTTTCTTGGCGATTTGAACCTCAAAATGTTCTTAAATTTTTCTTAGTTATTTCTATCTGAGGTTTAAATCAAGCAAAAACTAAGCCTGATAAAATTGAGACGCAATGTCGGTAACTCTACAGAAACAATTTGTTAAACACGATGAGCATTTACAGCATGAAAGTTTAATTGGAGCATTATCATTCGTCGTTACCTAAAAAAAGCTAAGCGACCAGGCAGTTTAAGCAAATAAAAAGCGAGAGGCTGGGGAGAGGGGCAGCACCTACCTGTTCTTTAAGCTCGACTAGTTGTTGCGAGAGAGTAAGAACGAGTGAAGTTGTATTCTCCAGTTTTTCCTGTAGGTTGCGGAGCTCGTTTTGTTCACTCTCGCCCTCGTCAATTGTCAAACTCATCGCCTGCATGCGGGGAAACCAGTCCAGGTTTTTGTCCTGCAAATATTATAGAACATTAAGGTCATTCCTCAGTTTTGCATTACGCGTCTTAATTGCGCATACTAGAAATTTTAAAGTGTTTACACATTTTTGTCATATTCTGGTGAATGTTGAGCTCTCGAAGACATACCAGAAAAAATAATGCAAACAAGTAATTTTCTTCATAATGTACGAGGCTTTTTGTTTTTTTCTCGTTCCAGTCTTCCCTCGGAAATGGGATAAAAAAGCACATGTTTTGCCAGTTTTCCTAGAGTTTCTCATAAACAAGCATGGGTACCCTACATTTTTTTTCGTCAATCAGGCAAACTTTAACAGGGAGAAAAATAGGAAAAATCTGAATGCTGCAAGTGTGGAAAAATATAAATATCATGACAAGAATACACTGTTTCTTTAGGTATTGGAAACATAGCAACAACAAAAGCACACGAAAAAGCCTTCTTATCAAAAATGTTTTTGCTGAAAATAAAAAAAAATGATTCTCCTAATCCAGAAGCACTCTTTACGCTATCTTCCTTTTTTCCCTTTCGCTCCTCGATGTTATCTTGGTTGGCCACATGAGGAATCTGTAGTTTTAACTTCAAGTTTACAACAATATAAAATAGCCCTGGAGGGGGTATTTGTATCAATCATTTCTCAAAAGTTAGCACGATCACACACTTTTTTATTCCATTTTTTCAGTTTACATATAATGATTGACAAATGAGGAAAGTTTGACAAAAATCTAGGTGTGGGTTCTATTTCAATGGAATGACCTTAAACTGCTAGAACTGAAGCCATTTTGTTTGGTATTTATAGCTCTAAGGGCTTTTCTAACACTTTTATTCGACTGTAAAGGGATTTTTGAAGATTTCTTTTGTTTTTAGGGCACGAATATGGCCGCTTTTTTGTCTTAAACGTCTCTAGGGAGTACGTGGAAACGGTCTGTACTAGCTTTTACAGCGAATTAATGAGTATTTTTGATCAACATCAGCCTCGCCAATTTCGCCATGATCATATGAATTTGAGCGGGAAAGTGAGATCGATCTCCCGCCTTTCAAATCATGTGACGTCACACATATCTAATGAGCTTCAAAGTTTCGCAGCTTTGGCGCTAAATTAGGCAATTATCTTCATAAACTATCCGCAGAAATTATTTTAAAAACCGGTAACAAATGTCTAAGCGACAATTACACCAGTTAAACTTTTATTTTAGATACTTTAAACTAGCACATTTTGTTACAAGAGGTGGAAAAAAAGTTACAAACTAAAGTTATTTTTCCCATCTCAATCTTATTTACGCTATATATTCTCGTTATTGTTCTACTTTCATTAGTATATACCAGCTCGGTTATTTGCGATTTGATTGGTTTATAAATAGATGTTACACAATATTCATCTCCGAACTAGTAGATAATGAAACCGAAACAAAACAGTGGACGGAAGTAGAGGCTTCGCGTCCGTTTCAGGCCACGATTTTGAAAAATTAAGGAAAACGCCATATTCCTCAATATACCAAGAAGGCAACAAAATTTGGTTTAAAAGTGTTTCAGTGTAAGAGTAAGTGTTAATTATCAATAAGTGTTAATTATCAAGGTTATTCTTTTTTCTTCGAAATTACCACTAGTTATCAATGTAAAATCTGTCAACTTCAATAAAAACCCTGCTTAAACTAAGTACTACAGAGTACCTTAATCAATTGACTGACGTAACTCTCGGGCCCAGTAAACTCGGTCGGGTCCTTGGTCTTTAGTAACACAATAAAGTGGAGGTAGTGCCACATGTTATGTTGGGTCTTGATGTGCTCTTCAAACGTTACCAGTTTGTTGTCAAAAGCAGAGCGATCAAGTCCTAAAATATTGAAAACAATTATTTGGGGCTTATATATATGTTCTTCGGTGCCGCGTTGTCTAATACTTTAATTACGAAAATTTTCGTACCTTAAACTTTCGGAAATTCAATTTCGGACAAAAATGTTTCAGGCATTTAGGAAAACCGACGACACTTAAATCAGTCGATCCTCGCCATTGAGAATTATAGAACTTGAGAAGCAGTACCTTTTGCGCCTTCACGATCTAATCGTGGGAAACTACGAAACGCCGAACATGCCAAAGCAGTCAAACAGTTTGATTCAAAAGAAGAGACAAACTAAGAGAAAGATGATGAGCGAGAGTTTTAATTTGAAACTATTTTAAAATCCTGACCACATCTGGCTTTTAACTTGCGATATTAAGTCATAAACCAAGTTTAAGTAACTTTCAAAGCTTCCGGGCATTAAAGGAAGTTAGATTTTTTTGGATGATTAAGATTTTTCGGACGATCAAGTTAAAGTATCTTTTGCTTTCGAGTTAAATTTCCGAAAGTTGTCATTATTGGCGGCTTTTTTTTCCAAACAAAAAAGGGAAACTAATATTTTTCGCTTTCTAGCGCTGTGGTTTATCGGCCCAATAAAACATAGCTTTTTGACAAATCGCAGCGCGCGTTTTATATGGTTTATTTTATAACATCAATAAACAGCATCAAGCACTTGGGAAAGGGAGCAGGGGGAGGGGGGACGGGAGTCTTAACAGTAGTTACTACAGCGAGTTTGTTCATAGGGCTCACTACAGATAACTTAGGACGTGTTCTTCAGAACGAAGAGCTTATTAGTCATATAATCAGGATAAAAACCAAAACATAGATCTACAGACAGCATTAAGCACTTGAGAAAGGGAGCGGAGACAGGGGGGGGGGGATCTGTTACTCTTAACAGTAGTTACTACAGCGAGTTTGTTCGTAGGGCTCACCACAGATAAAACACGTGTTCTTCAGAACTTCTTCTTTGTTCTGTTTCTCGCTCCTTAGATCTGCGAACGTGTCGATGATGACGCCGAAGATGAGATTGAGCACGATGATGATGACAACAAAGAAGAAGAGCAGGTCGTAGATGACTCGCGCTACATACATACTCTCCTGAAAGGAGGAAGAAACAACACATAAGCAACAGATTGCTTGAGCACAACTCAGCAACAAACGATGAAGTGGCTATAGGATTAGTGCCCAGGCCTCCTATTATTAAGGCAGACTGGCGCCTTATAAATCAATAGGCTCGTGACCTAACCTACCTTAAACCAAGCAGCAACAACAAAATGGTACCCAGAAACGGAAAGAGCGGGTTGACATTAGTAAAAAGGCAAATTTTCAGCTTTTGACCTCAAATATGTAAGAAATGGCGAATAACAGAAAATACAATATTTCTTACATTTTGTATGGCTGGAGAGCACCATTAAAGTACCATTTTCAGATACATTTGCTTAGTAAAATTTTGATTTTATATTTGCTGTCATTTTTGAAGTGTTTATTACCGAAGCTTTAAACCCTGCCATCTAACTAATGTTGACCTTCTCTTTCCGTTTCTGGACATTTTGTGATAGCTAATTAATTTAGGATAGGTGTTGTCACTTGATCTCTAACTGCAAAGAGCCAATTACATTCACAAAGAGGCCTAAAGGAGAATGTAGTAATTGATAAATGTGAAACCTGAAGGCTGTGGAAAAGGTGATTGACATTACAGTGGTACGTTATTTCTTGACATTTTATTTTAGAACAAGAAACCACGGGGGAACAGGTAACAAAATTCGAGATCCCCTTCGAGATCTGCTACCCGAGGCCTAAGGTTTATTCAAAAATATTCTTTATTCAAAAAAAGACGCGAAGGTCGAACCGTTTGCAGATGTTAGAGCAAAGGCAGCACCTTCTCCTCAGTTGTTTTAAGACCCTTGGTAAAGGTCCGGCTTGGATTCAAACTAGCGCCAATTCTTGGTACGCACTCAGTCCCTAGAGACGTCAAAGACAAAAGATGAAGCGGCCATGTTGGAGCCCTAAACAAAAGAAATCAAAATTCTTTTGTTCAAGGAAACCAACATGGCCGCTATGACGTCACGTACGCACCAAGAATAGCAAGGCAGACTGGTACCTTTCCAACTGGGATAACCAGACGTCGGTTAACAGGACAACACGTTCAGTCTTAAAACTAACAGTACTTAAATTGGTAATGACAGCAGTCGTGGCAGATTTGTAACGTTATATAATGGTACATTAAGAGCAGCATTAATGCTAATGACAAGCGGGAATAGACAAGAACTTAACCAGTGACTCGGGCCCCATGTGAGTCTCTGTAGCTCAGTGGGAAGGCATTTGACCGGTAATCAGATAGTTGCGAGTTCGATTCCCGTCAGTGGCTCAGAATTTTTTCTGAGCTTTCAACCTGTGAATCAATAATTTCTTCTTCAACTACATATCCAAGATTCACTCTACCATTAATGCTAATGACAGTAGTGACAGAATTGTCAACGATAGTCACTATCCTTATCAATCATTAAGTCCACACGTACTTTACTGGAAGGTCTCCTAAGCACATCCCCGATTCCTCCACCATTTCGCAGTCCCTGGTTGAGGGTGGTAACTATACACATTAGCAACGTGTCACAAGCACGCTCCTTGCTGGATTCTGATTGGCCACTATCCCCCGCGGTTGAGCTTGCAAAACTGTATGATCCTTCACAAGACGTGCTTTCTGCAGAGCAACTTTGCCCACCTTCTAAAATAATAAGAGCAGTCAGATACATTATACACTTAATGACTGCTCAAGAGGGAAACATCACTTTGTTTCTCGAGGAAGCAGTCTTTAAGTGTTTTGTCACGTAGCATAAAAAATAAACCACAAGTATCAAAACAAAACAAACTTTCCAGCTCTCAAACTTGTAAGCGCGACAACAATGTTCACCAGCTGGTTAACAGTCTTGGAGATGTTGACAAGCCGGGAAACACTGTTTGACTCGAACTCATCCATGCCAACTCCATTTAGCCAATAGGAGCGCGTATTCGAGTCGAAAACGCACTAGCTATCAATAAAAAAAATTTTTGACGTGTTTTTTTTTCTTTAAAGCAACCAATTTTCGATTTGTCTATTGTGCTTAATGCTGATGGTTTTGAAACTTCTTTGTCAGTTGCAGCGAGATAAATTGTAAACAATTTTTAAACAGTAATCTCACATCGCCTTTCACGCCTTGGCTAAAAACCAACTGTGATTTTACTTCTCGCCGCCCATCACTTAGTAGATGGTAAATACATCACCAATCAGATTACAGTATTTATGTCATTACACTATCAGCATTAATAATATGTATAACAAAATCTCTCGATTCTGATTGGTTGAGAGTAGTGATGTTTTTTGTAAAACAGTGCATAAAAAATAATTAATTCAGTGCAATTTACTCTACGAATATGACTATACGACTTCGACTTGAAGTACGACCACGACGGCGATTGCTACGACTGGGACGTCTACTACGATAACTACGAACGACTTCGCTTTTGACAACTAGAAGTACGACTACGACGAGTGCAACAACTATGATGACTACGATTACTACGACTGCGACGGCTACGACTACTACGATAACGACAACGATTTCGAATGTTACGTATACGACGATTACGAATACTACGACCACTACGATTGCTACGATCAAGACGACTACGATTACTGCGCATACGATAACAAATACGGATACTGATAGTCTTTCTTTCTATACTTGCCCTGTATTTTTGTTGTGTATATTATCAAAACATAGTCACACGACTTTTTTTGCTCACTTTTGAAATAATTTGCACTGATGTGTTTTCCAAAAGCTCCGGTTACATTTGCCCTACGGGCTCATTCACTTATGAAATTTTTTCAAAAATCCACTCATAAAAAAAATTTCCAAGTTGAACTCGAATTTGTGCCATTATCTTTGCTAATACGTACCCAATGAGAGGCGTGGCTCTGTCTCAACCAGAAAATCGTCCTTTAGGAACAGGAACCCAACAATGGAAAACAGATAGACCAGAATGAGCGCCAACACGGCTGTAAGGATGATGGATCGTAGATTCCTCGTGACGCTTTTAAAAACATTGCGGAGAGTTTCTTCCCTAAACACCACATCCAGCAGCTGAAAAACAAACAACACTCATTGGTAAAAGAACTTGTTCGGCCATGTAGCGAGCCGTTTTTATAAGAAATTTAGCCTTTTCAGTCCCTAATGTATTGATAAATTCTCCCAACTAGAGCCCATAATTTTTATGGAACTAGTTTTGGAGAATTTTACTTTTCATCTCAATAGTTTGCCCTGTTTGATCAGTTCATGTTTTCTCAACACCAAATGCCTTATTTTCTTTGTTATGTAAGGAGAAGTTAGATGTTGATAATTGTTTAGGACTAAAAGGGTTAAACAATAGAACTTTCTCAAAAATGGCGATTTTGATATTTTTAGTCTACATTCAATTTGCCTGATTAGCCTCGCTCTCGAGTTAAAAAAATAAAAGAATAGATTACTCAAAGCGAGACCACTCAGGCAAAATTGAATTTAGACAAAGGAGTGTAAAAATAGAGTGTAAAATGGTGCTATGTTTAAGTGAGTGATACAAGGTGCTTTTTATTTCCTTCAGTCTTTGTTTCATCAGGTGCTAGAGTTCAAGTATCAAAAGCCCCAAGGATAAATACATTGTGGGGCGTTTTTTGTCTTCCCTATATATTTCGCTTGATAAACTTCAAAAACCTATAAACCTATCTATCACTGCAAGAAAATCTTCAATAGAAAATCTTCAATTGAATCTTTAAACGATACTACAAATTTTGCTTGTGTAAGGACTAGCGCGTTGCTTGTGATCAAAGTTTTCCTTCATGAAGCCAAAAGTCGCTCATATTTTGCTTTCCGCTGTCATTTGTCAACTTGCTAACTTCAGCAAAGCGTGGATAAGGAAATTGGGACAATATTTGTTTGACATAGTTAATCATTCCTTTTGTAATTACTTCTAGAAAAACGCAACTTTTTCTTAGTAGATGTAGAATCGATCCAGAAAAAAGAAACCTGCACTAAGTTCTAAGCTTGTCAACAAAGATTTGCTTCGAGCCATTGGCCTGTTGTTCTGCTGCATTTTGTGAGAAAAGATCAGAAGTGAACTACGACTATTTTGGCAGCGCTACATGATGCTGAGAAAGGACCTACATAAAAAGAGGTGTAGTGGTGATATTTGCTTGCTATATATAGTGTAACGAACCCATGGTAGAACAGACAAAACTAGCTGCTGAACAGTTAAAACTGATCCAAAACTCCCGCGATCTTAAGTAGAATTCCACCACCACCCTCACCATGAAGCACTTCTGACATAATCATGCCTAAAGGCCTTTGATTTTTTTCTTGAATTTAATGTTCAACTCGTAATGTACATTTTATAAAAATGGCCCCAGTGGCCCTTAGAAGGTTTTAACTTAACTCACCATTATACTGTAGAAAAACTCATGCACTGCTAGGCCAAGAATGCCAAACCCAAAGTAACACAGATGTTGAACAAGCTCTTTATCAGACAGCATTCTTTTGAGACCAAGTTGGAAAGTGCCACGGTTGCCAACAAACGCTATCAGAAAAACTGCTTTGTTGATTACCTGGATGGAAAAGACATGACACATGAGATACAACACTGACATGTATCCAGCAACTTTCTTTAACGGGACAGGTAGAAAGTTAGTGGCAATAAAATGGGAC
>JAOBAT010145640.1:0-11185 GCA_026413305.1 Hydrozoanthus tunicans
CTCCACCCCCCCCCCCGGACGGATAAAGTATTCATTATACCTTAAAGCTGACAATTCGCCAAATTTGAAGTCCTTCTTTCTGACCAGCGTTTTTCCAAGCTTTCTCTGTGTTGGCAGCTACTTTCTTGGCCTGCACATGGAATATTAGCAAAGAGTTATTGCAAGTTTAACGATTAAGGCAAAAAGGTTTCTCTGCACTTAGTTCGACAAATGGCTTCGGAACAAATAAGCAGGTGACAAACAAATGATGGATGGTCACTTTATAGGGTTTCATCAACTGGTTTAAAAGTTAAATGAATAACACCAATCATTTCTATTCTTCAGTCAAGATAAGTAAAATAGATTTCCACTTTTTAGGGTTTTATCAACTGGTTCGAAAATTAGAATAAGATAACAACAATCATTTACACTCTACAAGTCAAGAATAAAGAATGGTCACTTTATTGGGTTTCATTAACTGGTTCAAAGGTTAGAATGAATAACACCAATCATTTTTACTCTTCAAGACAAGCAAAATGAATGGTCACTTCAGTATAGGGTTTCATCAACTGATTTATTTTTGTTCTTAAAAACGAAAAAAAAGATTGATGAATTTATGAGGTCTAAAGTTCTGGAAATTATACTTTAAGTTTCTAACAAGGTAATAGTTGTTTCTTTATCTAAAGGTTTTTTTTCATGAATCTTGTTACAAGGCAATGATTGTTTTCACTGTTGATTGTTCTTGTCGCAGAAATGAAAACAATGCCATGTAGACAAACAGATAGACAGTAATTTTGCTGAAGAAGGAGATGCGCTCCGAAAACGTTTATCTTTCACTTAGTATATTTAATATATTTCTTGTTTTCGAACCAGCTTGAAAAAGTATAGAACAACCAAATTAACAAATACAGACTAGCCGACTACATATGTACTAAACTAAGTTAGCCTTGACTGGCATTAGTTCTTGTACTGGAGGCCGGCCGCACGCAGCCAGCTAAGATAGACAGGCAGGTGGATAAAACATTCACACACAAGCTGAAGCAAGTGTACAAGCAGACAACAACAAACAAGCAAACGAGAAACGACAAGATACACACCAGCAAGCCAGCAAAAGGTCATTGAGAGAGACAGTCGTCGACAAAACAAAAACGGATACGGACTGTTTAACTTGCTCCTTCAAAATATTAACTTTGCATTTTAATGAAAAATTGTTCGTGACGGGTTATGACCCAAATATACAAACAATATGTACGCGTAAGAGCAAAGTCAATATAACATTAAATATAGTTATAAAAGCGTCACATATCAATATTTCGACGAACACAAGAAATTAGTTCGACCCCGTATCACAAAATGTGATGGCAAGGTATTTCGTTTGAATTTCGTTGGGTTTCAGTTCCACAAATTTTTAACCTAATTAAATAAAAACAAACTAAGCAAGGATATAAAATAGCACTTTGATATTGGATAACAATTACGGCAAATTAGCTTATATATATTTAAAGAGCACGTACCCGTTTAGTTCTCTATATATACACAGACTAAGATATTTCGATAGTATATACAAATGACGGGGCAAATAAATTCTTGACACCTTGACGCATCACACAAGTACGAATAATTCTTTTCTGTATTGTTTACAACAATAAAACCAAGCACTATTCTAAATACAATGATCATATTATGAAGAACCGAGAAGAGACCATGTTCTTAATAATCTCTTGATTTTAACGAACAAAGTATAAGAATATATCTGTGTGAGCTCAATTTATCTTCCGATATCAGAGAACTCAAGATAATTGTTATAGCTTCCACATCAAACCGAAGCATGTCTAGCGAAGGCGTATTATAATTTTCAACGCCCATACAGAAGAATTAACTCACCTTTTGTTCTATATCTGAACCAAAAAGCGACAGGGAAGTGTTCTTCCACGCGTAGACTTCTTGTTTCTTCATTCTTCGCGAGTTAAGCCGCTGGAAGGAATCGCAAAGGAACACTCGAGTTGCTTACCGCTCAGAATATCGTTACGAATTCCAGGACAACGACTCTTCTACGAATGCATTTCCTCAACCATGAAATGCAAAATATGTCATTTAGGAATATTGTATTTCGACGGCAGAACTAAGTCGTTGATTGATAGCTGGCTCAACGTGCAACACACACATGTCACCCCACGTACTTGGGCATATATTGCTTTATAGCATACATACAAGGGCGGAAGATCTTTGGAAAGCAATATGACTCATTGATTATTTTTTTCTCACCTTATGTGGTCTTTTGAAACTGTTTCATAATTAATCATTAACAACTGTGAATCTGGGCCGACACATCTCGTATCGGCTTTTGTTGATGATAATTCGACCGAATTTGCACATACACCCTTTTTTGTAAGAACCAGTCATTTTGACCGAGGCTTGTTAAGTTGTTCTAACTTTTTAGCGACTTAAGCCTGAAATTGTTTTTAAATTGTTTTATTTCTATGCCTAGTGCAGTGTGGTTTACGTCTATTTTTAAATTGGCGGGTTATCATGGGATCGCTGAGTCATTTTTCTTGAGACGATTATCAGTGGTTATTTCAGGATCAAAACTGTGATTCATCTTTTTCTATTTTGTTTTTTAAGTTAAAAATTAAAGCCCAGTAAAACTTAAAAAAAAAATCAGCTGTCGCACACCAGAGTCTCAGGTTCTTTTTTTAAGAAATTGAAAATTTTTAACAATTCAAAGTGTTTTTGAATTTCGGCCTAGCCGTATTAGCTTCGTTGTTATTATAAAAAAAGTAAGTATTGTACGGTTTCTCCCGGGGGGAGGGGGTACTCCTTGGTTGAATGAGTGTAGTAGGGGTGGCCTTCCGAAAAGGCCCCAAACCAGTACCCTAGAATATACAAAGGGAAAGTTTTTCCACTCTATAGCTAAGAAAAACCTCTCGGTTTGAAAATGCCTACCATCCCGATATAGAGCGGCAGTTTAGCTGAAGTTACAGAACAAGCAAGAGCAAGCAATTAAAGTGGATACACGAACGCACTTACAAAAAAAGAATAGACAGATTTAGCAAACACAACGCAACGTGTCCATCGCAACGTCTCAGGACCAAGAGGTGTGCATGCCACGTTATAAACAGAGGTCACGATGGCCGTTGTCGCGTTTTCTTTGCTAAATCGAACTAATAGTAGATCAAGACGCCTTTCTTTAACGAGCAAGCTATGAACAATACCTGGCTAACCTCTTTCAGGGGGGAAGGGGGTCAAAAGTAGTCAAATTTCAGGGGGGGATTGGTAGGCATAAAATGTTTTTAAACAAATTGCTTTGGAATATGCACTTTAATTCAATAATACGGGAAGAAGTCAAAACAATGGTATTTTTAAGGAACCCAGTTTTGTCTTGGGAGGTGGTGGGTGGTGGGGGGGGGGGGGGGAGGTAAAGTTATGCCTAGCACCCAGGCTCTACGACTATGGTTGCCGAAATATAGCAAATCAAAATTTAATAAAGCTAATTCATTCAATAAATTACCATTCAGTATTCAATAAACTTATTCAGCGTTCAATAAAATAAATCAATTACCATTCAGTATTTATTTAACACATTCAGTATTCTTTAAATGCATTCAGTATTCATGAACACGTTCAGTATTCTATAAATGCATTCAGTATTCAATAAACTAGCATTCAGTGTTCAATAAACAAGCATTAAGTATTCAGTTAACACATTCAGTATTCTTTAAATGCATTCATTATTCGATAAACACGTTCAGTATTCAATAAATGCATTCAGTATTCAAAAAAATTATTCAGTGCTCAATAAATTACCGTTCAGTATTTAATTGACACGTTCAGTATTCTTTAAAATTAATGCATTCAGTATTCAATAAACACGTTCAGTATTCAATAAATGCATTCAGTATTCAATAAACTAGCATTCAGTGTTCAATAAACAAGCATTCACTATTTAGTTAACACATTCAGTATTCTTTAAATGCATTCAGTATTTAATAAGCACGTTCAGTATTCAATAAATGCATTCAGTATTCAATAAACTTATTCAGTGTTCAACAAATTACCATTCAGTATTTAGTTAGCACATTCAATATTCTTATATTCAATAAGCACGTTCAGTATTCAATAAATGCATTCTGTATTCAATAAACATATTCAGTATTCAATAAATTGCCATTCAGTATTCAATAAACACGTTCAGTATATGGTAATAGTGAAAGCTAATTTATTGAATGGATAAGCTTTATTGAATTTTGCTACATTCCGGCAACCATACTCGACAACCTAAACGGTGTAGATGCCTTTTGTCTTAATATACACCACTGTTTTGACCTTTGTATGGTATACGTATTTCGTAATGATTTAGTGTTTAATGCCCACGGCTTTGTATGGGCGACAGAATTCGGTGATATTTTTAAGACCTGTGCCCCGCCAATACATTGGGATATACACGCTGTGTATGGCCGTGAAAATGCATGTCAGACAGGCTTGAGAAAGTATTTAGTTTAGATTGATATAGAAAAGCAACTTTCACTGAAACTATATAAGCAAAATGACACATTTTCGTGTCTATCGTTTACCACGACAAAATCTCTAATCACCGGATCAAAAATTAGCCAGCATATATAAAAACAATTTTTCAAAGAAATATAGTTACCTCCAACATGAAACCGTTGCAGCTTCTCAAATGCAAGGGTTAGAACATTTAAAAGAAAATCTAGATTTTTACCATTAAAACAATAAATTCCGATACAGAATAACGAAAATTACTAATAACATAATACAGATTCTGTAAACAGCTGTTAGCCGCTTTTACTTATCGATATTTTGAAACAAGGGGATGAAAGGACCGTAGTATCTTTTCTGACTTTTTTTTCCATACACCAATAATGGACTTTTTGTAATTTTGTAGAAAGTACCCAGTTGAGAACTCTTGTTTGGGTTCATTACCCTGCAGTTTACCGAGAGACTTAAATCGTTCAATGTGTCTACATATGCCAGGCTGACAAGAATGCAAAAACATAATTTTTTCCGGTTTAAACAATCAGAAAAGCTAGGAAGCAAAAATTTCTATTTTTCTAATTTTGAAAGAAGAACTACAAAGTGTTTACCTCTAGACTTTTGTAACTTGTTGTCTGATTGTTCGCGACCAGTGCAATAGCAATTATTCTTGTTCTTTAGGGAGTTTAGTTCTGTAAGACTTCAGCCAGTTTGTGTACAGGTGCACTGTATACTTCCTAGCATGAGTGCTAATATAATTAATTTAGATAAAAACGATGTAAAATGGGATGGGCCTAATGGATGTTTATAAATACGAATTGACGTAAAATTATTTCAGTAAAAGGTATAAATTTCTGTATTACCCAGAGCGATAGTCCGGCATTTAGCATTTTGGTTTAGTTTATTTGTATCTTAAATTTTACATATTGATTTTAAATTATGGGGGAAAATGATACTGGCAGTCTGTAGTTCTAAACTAATCGAGTTTCAAAATAAAAGAGAAAAAGTACACTATTTATGTTTAAAGTCCCTATCAAACTTATTTTTTTAGGTTCCAGATGAAAAGTAGAACTCTTTAATAATAGTAACTTCCGAAAATAAAACCTTTTCTCGCCGCTCCTGTTACATTTTTTAGACTTGAAGTGTGCAATAATGACGTAGCAGGAGGCATATGACGTAGCAGGAGGCATGAAGCAGAGAAAATCTTTTTTATCTCAAAAATTCAGTTCTGGCTACAATGGTCACATTGTTATAACTTAAATCAATGAATTATTCCCTTGAGGCCGTTTGAAATAAAAACTTTATGACATTTTTTAAGAAAAATGAAATTTTTTATACAAAAACCAAATAACTGACTGCTGCTACGTCACAGGTTACCAGTCCCCGGCCTTCTTGGTCAAAATTTATATTCCAATCTTTTTTTGGTTAAAAGACATACTTAAACGTGGATGTTCTTTTATTCGAATTTCGAGTTCACAGATGACAAAAGTACTTTTACATTTCACTGAAAATTTTTTTTCATTTTCACCTTTTTTCGGTATGGCAATATTGTCATACTTATACAAGCGCAGACTTACGTGATTGCTTGACATGTACAAAGGCCGCCAAGTTTATTGAATTTCGCGTTTTATTAAAGGCCAAATAATAAGAATGATTAAAAGTATGTATTTGTTAAATTAGAATATAAAAGCCTTCCGTTATCGTACATAAATATAATGATTAACTCTTATTATATTTGTGAAATATAACTGATTAACCCTCTTTCTGCCCTTTTAATCAAGGGTTATTATTAATATTATTATTATTATTACATTTTCCTTGTCGCAACGTGATTATTGCTAATTATTTATACATAAATAAGATTTCACTTCTTCAGTGGATAGACCTTGTTAAATCAGAAATAGCGCTGACAAAATTTTGTTTCGCATTAGATAGATCGTTGGTCCAAGTTTGGTTTAAACTTATCAAGGGGTTGCGGGTTGAAGAATCTATGCAAATTTTTCTCAACCACTAGTGACGTCATCAGTATTTGAAAACATTAAATATTGATATCTTGCGAATCATAAAAGACTTTGGCAAATGGTTTTCACCTCTTTTCTTTATTTAGCAAGGTCTATCCACTGAAGTATTAAACCTTTTATTTCGTACCGTTAATAAATTCCGATTTAATCATTTCCTAGCTCATCTTTTCCGATTTTTTCTTAACACGACCAACTTAATTTTGAAATACATATTGCATGTGCAAGTATTTTTGAATTTTTGATAGCTGATCTAATAATCGTTTCTTAATTACAGTTAACCCATTCAATCATTTTTCACTTTTTCTTTGATTAAAGATTGATTATTTTGTTGAATATTGATTGGTTGAACGATTAGTATGATAAAAATCTTTAATCGAATAACTCCTGTCTGGCACGCGAATTAAAAACCCTATTTCTTTCCTGATTATTTATTCCACTCAAGTTTGTATGTTCAGATAAAACTTCTTATATAAAAGGTGAAAAAGGGTGTTAATAATCGTTGAAACATGAATTAATTCACAAATATTCAACGAGCGCTCGCTTATTAGATACAACTGATATGGTATGAAGTAGTAAATAGCCTAAAAAGCGCGTAGCGCCGCATTGGATATAAATTCTCTCGTATCCAACAAGTATGAATGGAATAATTGTTTTACTAAATTTTCTTAGTCTTGCAAAATACTGATACTTGAAATTGACAGCTAAAATTTAACATACCGAAAATAAGTGAATAAGCTTTAATATAATGCCGGCACTCTCAAAAAGTTATACTAACTGCATTTCTAGGGTTCATGAAGAGGTAGGAGAACTAAGGTATAATAGCTTAGTGTGACTACAATAGTCAGACAGAGCTATTGTAATTCATCTGGCTAGAAAAACATAAACAACACCAAGGTAATGAACTGATATCTGGATAAAATTTTTGGGGGCGCATAGCGGAGATTAATTGTAATAGTTTGTTATAAACTCTAAAATCCCTATTCAAGAGTTGCTGCTGTTAGCAACCAAACTATTGGGGGGGGGGGGAGACCTGCCCCCCCGAACCAAATTGTTGGAGGGGCCAGTGCCCCCTCCCCTCCCCAAGGTTCCGCCGCCCATGAACAACATTGGTCGTTATTGCAATGAGTTTGTTCTCTTTGCTTTACAACAACAAGGTATTAATTCATGTTAATTATGGAAATTGGACGTCATTTGTATTCATCCAAGCAGGTGTTAATTGGCCAGAAGGTAACAACAATGCAAAATTTGTTTCAAAATGACCAGTTTACTATACAAAGAGGACACAATTCAAGTTTATCAGTACTGAACTTCTTCACAAAGAGCTTCTAAACCTTTTTATCGTTAACACTAGGTGTGGTGGTGTCGCTATTGCTTTATGTAGTAATGTTGGCATCCAAAATAGCCTATTCTTGTGCTGGGATTTTATATGATAGAAATCGTGCGCAAAGTACGTGCGTACTCCTTAAACTAACATCACTGAATGGTCTAGTACATTAACTTGTATCTAACTATATGCTTGAGATCAAAGGAGTGCATATCAACCAAGTTCGAAAAAGCATCCAGAGGTACCACGAAGTGCAAGCTTAATTCTGCTGTAGCTACCTATTCCTCTTTGCTTCGATTCTCCATACTGAAACTGTGCGGTTATTGGATTTCTAACACATCGACTAGTATTGCTATAATTGTAGACAACGACAAAAGATTGTTTGATAGTGTTATCGAGGGTTCAGTTCCCTTTGGGTAGAGCACTCGCTTGACGCTTTCAAGGTTTTACGGTTCGCTCTTTATTTGTCGTGAATTATGACTGCCCGAATAAGGGCGGGTTTACAGAAATTTATAGTTTTACTAAGTGACTGCTATACTCATCAAAGTTTGAGACACATTGCGTGTTAGTCATGACATCAACAGGATATTTACGTGCAGAACAAACCTGCTTAAAGAAGTTATGAAAACGTATCTTTTAGATATCAAGAAAAAGCTGGTGTTCTTAGGAATATGTTCGTCATAGTTGTTTTAGTTTTCTTTCACGAAAACCATGCAAGCTCATGAACATTTGGGTTTGAACACGCCCCTAGGTTCGGCCAACTTTAGTTAACTTAGTGTCCCAAAATCCAAATTCCAGAACTGTGCAAAAACAATATTACGCAATTTTACCATCTAGGTTTCTAAAGTTTCTATGACTAAGACCAGCCTGTTCTTAGAGTTCTAGGCAAAATAAAATGTGAGTTTCTTAACTAATCATACCAAACGTTTATAACGTTTGTATGAAGGGAGCTGCTAAAGTATAAATGAAAAAGGATTATTCTAAACGATAAAACTGACTTTCGTGTTTACGCCAAAGCGTTGGACACTCTTAGAAAAAGGGAGGAGCTTCAAAGAGTACCACGAGAAAACTCGTTTTTAGACTATCCTGTTATACCTTGTTTTTCAATCAAAACAGACCACTATCCAATCATGATGGCTGGGGTAGCTGAAACCATCATGAATGGAGAAGGAAAAATACCTATAGATTCCCTTTTCAATACTGGACTCCGATTTCGGAAACCGACTTTCTTATAGAGGAAAGTGTTTGGAACGTTTTATTCTTTTTGCAGCAGAGTGGCCGAAATGACTGACAATTTTTGTCGTTCTATTCTTTCAACACTTGGTTTTTAAAGTGGTTTGTTTTGAGCGCATTGAGAGTAAATACTGGCAGACTAAAAGCTATTAAAGAATCTCATCAAAAGATGATGAAACCCTATTTGACCTTTTGTTACCTAACAATAGTCTACCTTTTTGATAGTCCGCCATCAGAAAAGTAACTCAAAGTTATTCTTCTTCTGGTTCCAGACATTTGAGGCTCTTTCTCATTAATTTTCTCACACAAGGAAATAGCATGACTACGAAATTGGGGTTGGTTGAGCGCAACGACGTAAAATGTTACTGGACCCTGAAACCGAGGTTGATTAAGTGCAATGACGTCACATGTTAAAGGACTTCAAATCGTCTTTAGAAAACCTCTTTTGTTGTGTTTTAAAAACTTGTAAACTTACTACACATTTCTGATACAGATGTATTTTAGTCACAGATTAATTAATTCCACATTCCTTCTTTGCTATGATGAATGTGCAAGACGTGAGGACTTCTCAGTCGTTCAATCTCCAGCGAAGACTCCACGATTCTGTCAATCAAGTCCCAGTCTTCTCCGCCCCACCCTTCCTTATGAATAACAAATCCTCCGAACTTATCCCAATCTGACTTGTATACTCCAACAAGGCCAAAACCTTTTGGTTCCCAGCCACCTTTAGGAGTACCAGCGTTCGCTCCACACTTCAATTTGGTTATCATAGGTGCGTACGAAAGTTTACCTTTAATCGTGCGCTGCAGGACAGAAGCAAAATCTTTAGTTAGTATTCATAGTATAACAAAGAAATGTTTTAAACACGTTAGCAAAGTCACTGAGTGCAACTTAACATGTTTATTCACAGCTAGCAGTTTCTAGAAAAACGAGTTCTAACATTGCAACCTATGAATGGAGAATTAGTTGCAAACAGATGATAATAACGGAAAGTTAATTGGGCAAGTTTGTAGCAGTAATTTTAACGCTTAAAACGTTGAAAAGGCTAGAAGCTCTTCAAAATGATACGACAAACACCAGTTTTAGCTAAGAAAAGGTGAAATATAATCATGCCTTATAAAACTGGTTAAATGGTTAAAAAACGAGGTTGCAGTATAAGAGGGTTGAGCCCAGGGGGTTCACACGTTCAGTTGCCAATGAGCCGCCGTCGAGTTAACACCTAGAAAGGTCCGTGCTCTCTTCCAGTTGTGGTGCGCTTTTTGATTCGCGTTTTGTCTTCATTTAGATTAATTTCGCAATTTCAAAATAAAGCAATTGCAAACAATCTACATGCAGTTGTGCATAGCTCATTCTTGCTTCTGAGCCTTGCCATGACGGCAATCGGCTGATTTTAATTTTTTTAGTGTTACAACTATGAATTTTAATTTCTGAAGCGAAGTTTCACCGAATAAAATAACGAAAAATACGAGCCTCGATCGACGTTGTTTGTCTAATTTGGTCTTGCGAGGCACGCGCAAATTTTGAATTGCTCTGGCGATAAATTTCGTATATCTTAATTCTTACCAGCACCCTTTCACGACGTACAGCTACCAGTAGAACGGTACTATGCCAATGACTTCATGAAATTGCTTCACGATTATGGTGTAAATGACCTCGAATTGTTGAAAGTGGGTTGTTTCTTTTATCAATGGCTGCAATTATATTTCAAAATTTATTCAAGTTTCACGAAAAGGGTCAAAAAAGGGGCGGGCCTAACCCTTTTATACTGGAACCTCGTGTTTCACGAATTTCTAGGAAAAAAACCTTAAGTACACCAAGGCGTAACGTTTTTCGATCCTTAACAATACCTTAAAAAGCATCGACACTGAAAAGGCAGGAAAAACCTCCTAGCTTTTTAATTTCACCCCTAAAAATACCATTTGTCTAGTATAACCTTGATATTAATCTAAAATTCCTAATTTAAAAAAAACAAATTGCCGATTTTAACACACGAAAAGCAAGACGAGCACCACTATTATACCAATACAGGCAGTACTCCCGCCCCGGGGTTAAACTTTATTTTTCATATATCTCACAAGCATTCCTTTCTCACACACATTTACCTCAAGGTATTCACCCTTCCCCACCCCCACCCCAC
>JAOBAT010145651.1:0-11181 GCA_026413305.1 Hydrozoanthus tunicans
CCCCCTGTCCTCGCCCCAGTTTTCGCGCGCTGCCATCTTGGCTTTCTCGACGTTCGAGGTTTTCGGCCCCAACTCCTGGAGGAAAAGATGGGACTACTCGCAGTCTACTTAACTATACCAAACAGAAACCAATCATCTCATGCCATGTTTATAACCGTCTATTGGAGAAACTAACAGAATCCGCATTTGAACCTTTTGAGAAGAAGAGAGGTTCTAGTGGTGGTTGTGGCTCTAACCTCATTTCTCCTATGGTTTTCGCCACAAGCTTTGAGGCGCCGAACCCGCGTCAACGTTCTATACATTATGCCACGCTAGAAAACAAACGTTCTAATCTAAAATTATTCTTGCTAAAATAAGATAAACTAATGAGAATCCAAAAAATGTTTTGCTTATTTGAATAAACTGTGCTATTCTAGAAATATTTCGTTATAATTTAAGCATATTTCAGGCTCTTCTTAAATGTTTCGCGTTAATATAAAAACATTTGTTGCTAGTCTAAACATTCTTTTGTAATCTAAAAACATCGTGCTGATCTGAAATATTTCGTGCTAATCTAAAAATATTGCTAATGGAAGATAAGCAAAACAACTTTTGATAAGAACAAAACGTTTCAATTTTCAAGTTTAAAGATTAGAAAAAATTATTTAGATCAGCATAAGTGTTTTTATATTATTTACGAAATATTTTAAATAAGCATAAAATATTTTTAAATTAAAACGAAATATTTTTAGATTAGCACGAAGTACTTCCATATTCGCGCAAACTATCTAAATCAGTTGAAAATATTTTATTGGATTGGCACTAATATACTTTACTTTATACAAATAGTTTTAGATGAGAACATTCATTTTCTAGTTCGACACGAAAATTTTGTTTTTTAAAGAGAATTTTGACAGGATTGGTGCCTCATAACTGTAAATTAACATTACCAACTTACTAACTGTTGATGTTGTTTGCTTTAATTCTAGCCTCGGTATTCGGGTGGGTTCAAAATAAGTTACCACATGCGACCAAAAAAAGAAGAAATATGTGGCGGTGTTCTGCGCAGAAGCAGTGGAGTCGTCCAAACCCCTGACTACCCGTCTCCATACCCAAATAAGGCCAAATGCGTTTGGAAAATCAGAAGACCAGTTGGAAAGAAAGTGATCTTACAGTTTGATACATTTGACCTTGAAAGCCAAACGTCGTGTAAATACGATTTTATGGACATCCAGGAGAAAGATTCGCCCTCTTCGCAAATCAAGCCAGTCGGTCGTTTCTGTGGCAACAAGAGACCCCCTATAATTACAACAAAGTCCAATGAGCTGTTGATCACTTTCCAATCAGATGGAACTGTACAAAAATCCGGGTTCCGCGCAAAGTACTATTCAAGTTGACGCACAAGCGTCATCTTTTTAACAACACAAACTGAGTGCATTTTATAGCAAAATATATTAAAAAAAACCTAACGTAGTTGTAGTTTAACTTAAAACTGAAAGTTCACTAGGCAAGAAAACATGCATAGCTATTTTGTTCAAAATAAAACTTATTTTTTTAAACGTCCTTTTAAACGCGATTGAGAGGCTGTCGAAAATTGGGGATGCTTATGTGTATGTGTGTCAACCTCGTCCCCAGGGCTTTTCCGCCCTCTCCTCGGAGAAGGCCTTGTTAAGTGTCTAGTGAAAGAAGGGACGAAAAACAAGACAAACTATTTGTCTGGACGAACTTGGCAAACATTGTAGTTCGTCTGGTTGTGTGTCTTCAGTTTAAAGGCGAGCACCAGACGTTTTATGCGTCCAAACGGACTACCTTCCGTAATAATACATCTGTAGCCGTCGCCGGGAGGGGGTACTCCGGGGTAGGGAAAGGGTCGGGATAACCGTCGGGTCCCAAAAACCACCCTTAAGAAACCAAAGCACACAGATTTTCCACCCTAAAAATACTTCTCGGTTTTAAAGTTACCCTAAAACTACCGATTGAAAGCATCGGTTATGAAATTCAAGCATTCAAGAGGGCCTTTTAAGGTGGAGTTATCCCGTGCAAAACCGACTACTCCCCCTCCCCCCCTCGCCTTCCCTTCATAAAAGAAATAGTTTAGACAGTAGTCTACGTATCAGGTTTTGTGTCTCAGTCGGGTGGCGGCACATAATACCCCAACCCCTAAAATTGGGTTCCTAGGAAGTGCCATTGTTTTGACCCTTTCCCTTAGTAAAAGAGAACAAACGATTCTATCTCTGCGCGCTCGCGTTAACGAGAAACCAGTCCAATAACTTCCGGTCCTGTATGAGAAGTTATTGGACCGATTTTCGGCCAATCAGCGCGCACGATTTGGTTATTGGCCCGAGAAGTTTGACTTGCAATGTAATAATAACCCTTATTAACCGATAGCGTGGTCTTTACTGGGAAATCTCAGACCGAAGGTTTGACATACGGACCGAGCTCCTTACCACGTGCACAAGACCGAGGTCCGAGATTTCCCAATAAAGAACGAGCGATTGACAAAAATAAGTTGCATATGTGTGGTTTCTGCGAATTTAGTCAGACTTAATAAAAAAGGAAGCCAAAATATAAGAGAGCGATTACGAAAAAAGAACAAAAGTTTGTTGTGCCCGCGGTCGTTACCGCAGATTTTTGCCCTCTAAATCAGTCAGTCGGGTTGTAGGACTCTGTCTGGCCATTAACGTTTGCCTACCAATGGCAGTTTCAGGTAACTAAATATTTAAACCATACAGCAACAGTAAATATCGTGAGTGACCCAGTCCAGGGACGCGTTTCATTGTTATTAATGAGTTAATTGTTAATTGATGAGTGGTTGGAGACAAAGGCTTCTTTGTCTAAGGTTCTGAAGGTGTTGAAGATTTGAAAGGGTTTGTTTAAACATTAATTACGTCACCTGAAATCTGCCTAACTTTTGCATGCAATGTTTTGTTAAACTCCCGAATAGCAAGTTTCCAAACCAAAAATACTTTGAACCAAATCTGCTTGGGTTCTGTGTTCATACCTTGGCAAGCATTAATCAGTACTTTTAACCTATCGACACTGAACTTCTCCCTACATTACTCATACAAAATAAGCCATATTGTATTGAGAAAGTGGAAATTGATCAAAAAGAAAACTACTTAAGAGAGAAAGTAAAGTTCTGGCTGGCAACAGAAAAAGTATGCAAAAAGTTAGAATTAAGCAATAGATCTTTATGCATATTTGGGGCTGAAAGGGGCAAAATAAAACACGGCCCTGGTAGTATTTCAAGAAAGGGACCCAGTTTCCCACTACTGTTTGAACTGCAACCACTTCAAAACAGCTGCAGAGATTTGAGTTTGAACAAAATAATTTCCATATACTTTATTTTGCTAATAAAAATTTTTTTTTTTATATTTCCCTCTGGTTGAACTAGTTTGAACAACCCAAAGAAAAAAGTTTTATTCTCCATCAACACACCATTCAGTCTCTAACTTGTTTTATTTCAGCTGCAATAGAATGAAGGCAATAACAGACTTCCAGAAAAAAAACTGTAACAAGTTTCTCATTTAGGCCTCTTCGCCCTCAGCTCCCTCCTCCTCCTCGTCAAACTCGCCCTCCTCTTCAGCTGTTGCATCCTGGTATTGCTGGTACTCAGACACCAGATCATTCATGTTTGACTCGGCCTGTGTAGCAAAAACAAGGGGAAAAAGTTTTATATTTTCAAAAAGCACACAGCTAGGGTAAACTAAAGAGACAATCCTATTTTGTGCCTAGTTGACCCTGAGGCCAGTGCCCTAATGACTTTCTGTGGTGTTAAGCAGATAAAGGTCTTTGACTCCCCCTGAACAGGACACTAACCACCGCATGATGGCCCCCCAGCATCTAAGCTAGTACTCATTTATATAGCTGAGTCCACTGGAATTGTCAGGAAGCGCCTTGTCCAAGGGCAATGTAGCAAGTTAACACTACAAGCATAAAATAAGAAATGACTCACTTCCAAATCTTTGCCGTTGTAGAAGCCAAACAAGGTAACAACACATTCAGAACGTAACACATAAGATTTAAGTTTTAGAACTTAACCCTTTAAGCCCAGGACAGTTTATCAACATCTCACTTCTCCTTACATAACTCAAACAAAGTAATACAATTGGTAATGAGAAGTTAGGAGTTTATCAAGTCAAATATGCTTTTGAAGATGAAAAACCAAATTCTCCCAAACTGTTTATATGGAAAGTATGGGACTCAGTTGGGAGAATTTACCAGTACATCATTTGACATATTTAGCTTCATCCCCTTAAAGTTTTTTTGCATACTTTTTAGTTAAAAAAAGAAACTTTTCTACTTCTTTGTACCTACTTAATTTTGTTGTTTAGGGGGCCCTTCCAAAAAATGATAGGATTTACAGGTGCATCTGCATACAAAATCTCCCTTTTAGTATTACCTCTGTGAACTCCATCTCGTCCATGCCTTCACCAGTGTACCAATGCAAGAAAGCCTTGCGCCTGAACATAGCAGTGAACTGCTCACTGATTCGCTTGAACAGCTCCTGGATAGCAGTGCTGTTGCCGACGAAGGTTGCAGACATCTTCAGACCACGTGGTGGGATGTCGCACACAGCAGTCTTCACATTGTTGGGGATCCATTCAACAAAGTAAGAGCTGTTTTTGTTCTGCACATTCAACATCTGCTCGTCAACTTCCTTCATCGACATGCGACCACGGAACATGGCTGCAACTGTCAGGTATCGGCCATGGCGCGGATCACAAGCTGCCATCATGTTCTTGGCATCAAACATCTGCTGTGTCAGTTCTGGAACAGTCAGAGCTCTGTACTGCTGAGAACCACGACTGGTCAGTGGAGCAAAACCAGGCATGAAGAAGTGAAGTCGGGGGAAAGGTACCATGTTCACAGCCAATTTTCTCAAGTCCGCATTTAACTGGAACAAGACAGAATGGTTAGAATTCTGCATGCAGTTTTAATAAATATTTCTATGCATCACTTATACTCTGACTTATATAAAGTACCAAGTATTCACCGAAAAAAAATAAATAAGAAAAATATAAAGAAAGAACACTGTCGGTGCTTAATTTGAAACATAATCCAGTTATTTTTAACACGAGCGATTATCAGATCCTTTTAATGGAAAATTTGAGCTGCAATTCAGACAAAACATTTGAGCTGACAGCTATCAACTCTTTTGAAATCCCGACAGACCATTGTTTCGAAGAAGTTTTAATGAAACAGGCTTTTGTTTTTAACCGAAAACTCATCTCGGTCCGGTTGTGTCTGGAAAAATACTAATTGGTCGTTACACCTGCTACGAGCGGTTTTTGCGAACATAAATATCGCCACTATAAACCAGGCGCTTGGCGTCTGTCAAATGACATTAATAATGGTTGAAAAGAAAAAAACTAAACAAACTTGTTAAACCTACCTGACCAGGGAATCGCAAGCAAGTTGTGACTCCACTCATAGTCGCTGAAACGAGATGATTCAAGTCGCCATAGGTTGGTGTCGTGAGTTTGAGTGTTCTGAAACAAATGTCGTAAAGTGCCTCGTTGTCAATACAATATGTCTCGTCCGTGTTTTCAACCAGCTGATGAACTGACAGAGTAGCGTTGTATGGTTCGACAACAGTATCGGATACTTTTGGCGAGGGAACGACGCTGAATGTGTTCATGATACGATCTGGGTACTCCTCACGGATCTTTGAGATTAGCAAAGTCCCCATACCGGAACCTGTGCCGCCGCCAAGCGAATGTGTCAGCTGAAATCCCTGCAAGCAATCGCAGCTTTCTGCTTCTTTTCGAACCACATCGAGCACTGAATCGACCAGCTCTGCTCCCTCAGTGTAATGCCCCTTAGCCCAGTTATTTCCAGCGCCACTTTGCCCTAAAGAAAAAGACCCAAAGTACAATTTAAAGTACAAAAAAAGATGTATTTAATTATTCATGAATCAAATTTTTTCAACCAGAAAACACACCCCAACGCAAAACTTACCAAACACAAAGTTATCTGGTCTAAAAATCTGACCAAACGGTCCCGAACGCACGGAATCCATCGTTCCGGGCTCTAAATCGACCAGTACTGCTCTAGGGACATATTTTCCACCTGTAAAACGAAAAAAAGTGTGTTAATCTATAGCTCTCTGCATGGCGTCTCCAACAGCGAGTTGCAATTGAAGTGCGCGCTGCAAACGAACAGCTAAATTCGCTCACCGGTTGCTTCGTTGTAGTACACATTTATTCTCTCCAACTGGAGATCGGAGTCTCCATGGTACGTTCCAGTGGGATCGATTCCATGTTCATCGGAAATAACCTCCCAAAACTGAAACCGAAAGCATAGTATTTCTGATTACCGGCAAACTATATTTCCTCCCGCCTTCGTTAACTCTAAACTTCTCAATCAAAGTCTTTATACAAAAAGCGGCAACAACTAGCAAACCTTGGCTCCGATCTGGTTACCGCACTGGCCAGCTTGACAATGAACGATTTCTCTCATGTTTAAGCGTAAAATTAAAGTTCCCTGCCCTGCAAAATATCGAACTGTTTGTTCTGTCGTCGAAAGTCTTAACTGACCTGATACAGACGTGTTTGCAAAAATCAACGCAACGGTTGCTAATTACGTCACAAACAACACGTGGCTTTGTTTGAACTCGTAATCCGATTGGCTATTGAGCTGTCAATTAAAGGATTTGAATTGTTACGCCCCTTTATTATTGAAGTTGAGGAGGAGCGAGAAAAAAGCGGTTCCCATTGTTTGTTCAAGTCCAAATTCTTGGCAAAATATAGTCTTAGTCGCTCACAAACAAAGAAAGATAATCTCAAATGAACAACTAGGGTTTTGTTTTGAATGGAGCTAAAGGAAAATGGTCAAAAGAAACAAAATTAATTGAGCTTTAAAAACAGGAACCCTTGTCACGAACTAATGATTCTCAATTTGTGCCAACATTTCGCTAATTCGGACATTAAAAATAGAGCCCTCAGGTCACCTCGAGGAGTTTCTTTTTTTGAAACAATATTTTTCAAAAACATACAAGCCAATTTGCAGTTTGAATTGTAAAGCTTAGTATTTTTTGTGCGTATTTACGGATTTAACGATAATATTTTTGCAGGTATAACTCTTCTCTGTTGTAATGTTGTGAACTTTCTTGCATCAGTGGAAAAAAAACATTCCAACGAACGGTTGCTATGTATAAACTCATTGAAGTATAAACATCGCAAACGAAAAAAGTCAAGAAATCGCGATGTTAATTTGAAACATCGATTCGGAAGAACCAACCCTAGTTTAGTTAGAATCTTCTCAAAATTATTTATTTAAGTGTAAAGAAACGATATTGGTCTTTGATTCGTCATCATACGACATGTTTTGAACTTTGTATGCAAAACAGGGCGAAAAACACGCTTGTCTTTCAGTTCAAATTGCAAAATAAAACAAACCCCTGCAGTGCCGAATTGTTCCTAGCCATACATCACGAGATCTGACGTTTGCATTTATAAAGGCCTTCAAGAACATCAAGTCTGTAATATATAAAAAAATTTTCATCTGATATTAATCGTGTATAGACCTTAACCTATCATAGAAAATGGAATATTTAAAACATCGCCTAATCGGTGCTAAATGCGAAAGCAATTTTAAGTTTTGTTTTCGTTTTTACATTTTTGGTACTTGAAATATTCGCTTTGTATAATTGTAACGGTAAAAACACTTCGTTAACACATTTGTATTCTTCAATGTCAAACTGATGTCTGAAACGAAAGCATGTTTTTTCTTGCCTTAGCGGTAAACAAACAAATACGTCGGGCAACATAGAACATCCATCTCAAGTAGAACCACCGAGTAGATATTTACAGGTACTTACAAATCTATTTTCAGAGGGGGTGGGTGGGGTATTGATTGAGTACCTGGAATGTTAGATGGCTGGCAGGATGCATGCGAGTCACTTGAACTTGTCACTTCATGCAAGAAGCCGTTTTTTAACTACTTTACAGAGCACTTTCTGATACTTAAAAACAAGTACCGAAAGAACATAAAGAGATCGTCGCCATTTAAACATAATTCAAACACGATACCGTGCGATTTCAGATGCGTTTCTTATGTTTAACATAATTAACATCATCATCATAATCATCATCATCAGCATTATCATAATTAGACTCCTTACTACCACAATAAAAAAAGATGGAAGAAAAATTCAAAATACGCCACAGCAAACAGTCGCAACCGTCTTGCAATGAAAAATAGCATTTTTGTCATCGATGAACATCATATTCCTAATCATCATTATGATCATCATCATCATTACAACTCTAACTACCACAACAAAGGGATGGTAGAAAAATGCAAAAGAAGCCAAAGTAGACACGACAGTCGCATGCAACAGGCTTGCAATAAAAAATAGAGGAAGCTACATGCTAAGAGTTAAGAGAAAAGCTCAGTTAATCGCCATAACGAGATCGGCCCTTCTCCTGTGCTGGGCTACTGCTGGCCTGAATCCTGCAAACAAAAGAAAACTCACGTCAAATACATATAGAAGACGAAGGTTTTCGAGTTGACGATAGGTTTAAACAAGACACTCTCAGAGCGTTCACTAGGCTGCCTTTTGCGCTAGTAGCCTGGGTTCTAGACTAACTGATTCAACAGAGACGCGTTGCCGTCATTTTGCCTTTTTTTTGCCGGAGAACAAAATTAAATGATTTTGAAATTTTACGTTTGAAGATTTCTTCCTCTTTCCCTTAACACGATCGAGCATGAAATGGACCTTAAGAGGCCAGAGTCCAAAGCATGTGCCTGATGCTGGCGTCGAAAAGGAATTGCAGGGTCGAAATTTTGTCTGGTCGACGAAGACGATAGAAAAACAGAGAAATGTTCAATTGGGCTTACCATAGGTAGCCCAGTAACTATAGGACAAATTGTATGTTTGTTAAAAGCCCTCTTCTAGATAATGGGTTTATTACGTTAATATTCATCATTGCAATGACACTAAATTTTCAATTACCGGAGACGAGCAATCGCGTTATAACAATAGTTTTGAATTTTAAATATACTTATAACCGTCTTGTAAGCTCCCTGATCCAATGAAACTAAGAATTTGGAGTTTGAATCGTGTCAATTTATCATCATTGTCGTTTATCTTCTTTGCCATCATTGATATCATTATCGTCATTATTATTATCATTATTGTTATTATTATTATTATTATTATTATTGTTATTATTAGTATTAGTGTTATTATGGTTAATATGCCTTTTTCATTAAATTGTTATAGCTTAAAATTGATAAATTCTAAATTAAAAAAGTTGCAAGTTCTTAATCTTACAGAGAAGAGACTCAAATTAAGCAGATAGTAATTGCATAGACTCAGAGAAAGGTGTGTAAAAATAAGGATCGTAAAAGGATCAATTTTCTGTTTTAGCTAAGCTGTAGCCAATATTTCCTTCGTTTTCAGATCTTTCAACCCCTTTCAGTCCCAGCCAGACATCAATGTATAGCGCACTCGAACAAGACATTTTGTAACGAGCTAATATCAGTTGACCAAACAAAACCAACTGCTGGAGATAAAAAGTAAAATTCTCCCAAACTTGTTCAATAAAAAGTATGGTTCTTAGTTGGGAGAATTTACCAGTATGTTCAAGTGGGACCTTCATTTTTTTACTTTTTATACTAAACTGTTGCCATCTGTGAACTCAAAATTCGAATAAGCAAAGAAAGTTTCCACGTCTAAGTATGCTTTTTAGTCAATGCAAATTTTGACCGAGCAATTGCAAACCGGGGACTGGTAACCTGTGACGTAGCAGTGAGTTATGTGGTTTTTGTTTAAAAAAATTATTTATGTTAAAAAATGTCACAAAATTCGTATTTCAAACATTTTCAATGAAAAAATTCATTGATTAAAGTTATAACAATGTGACTACCGTAGCCAGAATTAAATTTTTTGAGATAAAAAAAAATTTCTCTGCTTCATGCCTCGTGCTACGTCATATGCCTTGGGCTACGTCATCATTGCACGATTCAAGTCTAAAACGGCGAGAAAAGGTTTTATTTTCGAAAATTACTATTAAGGGTTCTACTTTTCATCTGGAACTTAAAAAGATGAGCTTGAGAGGGACTTTAATAAAAAAAATTGACACCGTGCAGTCTTGCTGTCAGTGAGTTGGGCGTCAGCTTGTCTGTCATTTACGGTGTGAAGGTAGCATTCAAACCAAGGTAGTTAACATTCAAACCAAGATAAAGCAATCGAATAAAACATAAAGTACCCCTCAATGTTGTATGAGCGGGTCTGTGTTGATTTATTAAATTTAAACTGAGTAAGCATTCAGCTAAATCGAGCTCTTGCTATAAATTTCCCGTCAAGGTTCATGGAATTGTTTTTAAAACACTTTTCATGTTGCCGTGAATTTTTCCGAATTATCTTAAGGACTCATTGTTGACACTATCGAGTCTGTTCGGATCACTAACAGCTGATGTGGTCGGCACTTGGCGGTTACGTAAGAAAAAAGCTTATCTGAATATCAAACGACCTATACTATAATAGAACCTTATATTTAACACATCTGATAACAAACCCCCGAAGCAATCACGCGGGCGCACAATATACTGATTTTTTGTTATGTAATCGGAGTTTTAAAGCAGTTGTTTTTAAAAAACGGCATTTTTCGGTTGTGAACTAAAGTTAAGACTTACCAGTTTTCAAGTGGTCGCCATTAAATCAAAATAAAAACAAAAGATAACGGATGGTGTGAAAACCTCTCCTTCGAGGTCAGAAGAATTGTTCCGTAGTTTCGCCAGTTTGTAAACGGAAAATTTTAAAACGACCCATTAAAAACGTTAACTCAAGACAAGAATTACCGTCTTAAGCAAAACCGCTATACTCCACTTCAAATATTTCTTGGTGTTTACCCCGCCTTACAATCCGACCACCTCGTTATTACGACCACTTTTTTTTGGCCCGGCAAAACGCCCATACATTTCTTATAAAAAGACCCCGTTAATGCGACCACACCGTTTGTGGGACCAACGACCACTTTTTTATTTTCCGAAGAGTATTTTTCTTTGTTTTTAACCTTGGTATTACAACCATTAATCCACGCATACAAATTGCAAAAGGAAATGCATTGTGAAATGATGATAGTTTTTATCTTTTTAAAGCATTAGGGAAGAGGTAAAAACAATGGTACTTCCTAGGAACCCAATTTAGGGGGTGGGGTATTATTTGCCGCCACCCACCACCTTTTTTCAAAA